>JAGDQP010008712.1:16379-61950 GCA_022664845.1 Lepisma saccharinum | reverse complement strand
TTGTTACTGCGGCGATGAACTTGCGAGTTCCATAAGCCATAGAGTTAGTTAGTTAGTTAGTTAGTTATTTTTTTAAGTATTGCATTTCTTTTTTCGATAACTGATAAAAGGAGACGTGATTTTGCAAATCTGCTTACAATGCAATACTTAAGCTGTGTTTGTTGACTCTTTTTTTCTTCTGTCATTAAAACAGGGTTACGTAGCTTGAGTGTGTATAACAATTTTGATCTTTCCTACATTTGGTAAAGACTGAAAAGCATTTTATCGAGAAACACTTGTACATTATTTACAACATATAGGCAATTCTCACAAATTCACTTTTTTACAATATATAGGCAAGAGGATGGCCAAAAACATTTCGATCTTTTATCCACAGAAATGTAAAAAACATACTCTCAGAATTGAAAATGCAAGATAATAGGGCGTTCGGAAATGATTAGGGTTGTTTCTGTAGTGGTTGTATACAGGAAGTGGGGACGCTGCGCTCGTCCTAGTATAACAGTATCCTGTTAGATGACAAGCGCCAGCAAACTGAGATCGGCGGAGTAATTTTCCAAGCAGAAGTGTGTGAACCTGTGGACAAGTAATGACATTAACGGAGACGTTCATGCTCAAAAGTGGACAACATGTTACCTATCGAAAGAAAAGATTTCAGCAATTTCAGAGACTCATTTCAAATTCGCTCTAGAACTTTAATCTGGCCCCATGAACTACCTACCTTTAAGCTCTTTTCGAGTTAAAGTTTGTTGTCTGGCAATACTGGGCGATGGTGGCGCCAATTGTATAACGCGGAAGTTTTGGAATTTTAAATTTTATACTCTATGTGGTCATCTTGTAACCTTTGCTATAGTTACTGGATAACGAGGGACTGCAGAAATACCCTCAAGGCTCACAAGATTGAACAAGATTTACCGGCAACATGGAAAGCGAAAATGGCAATTGCATTTATTCTCAAATCAAAGAAAACCTGGTTCCATTCAATAGTTTAATACACAAACTTCCATAATCCTCAAGGTACAACAAACATCCATCAATTTAGATTAAATTTGTTCAATAATATCTTACAAAACTGTCTCACCACTATCCTCCAATAAAACTTTATAATAGGATATACACTAATAAATCACAATTATTGCAATCAAAATACATTAGCGCACAATTAAAATACAATCATAAATATTAAACTTCATTCAAACAGCATGACCAAAAAAAAAAAAATACTATAGTGAAACAATTAAATATTTCACGAATTCAATTCTAAAATGCTTCAGGACAGCGAGGAAGTCTTTAATTGAAGGTTTAAAAATTTAAATCTTACTGAATTAGGAAAAAACAGACAAGAACCAGTAATCAATCTGATTTGTTATTTAAGACCTATTCCAACTTTATAGTTTAGATTTATTCTATAAAAACTAAATCAAACTATTTTTTTTTTCTGAAAATTTCGGGACGTGGACAGAAAATTATGAAAGTCCAGTGAATCTTCTCATAGTTACTTACAATAAATCAGTATTCAATTATTTATTGGCCAATAAATCTTTTCAAACTTGCGAAAATCTTGCTGAATTAATTTGATCTAAATCAATAAACTACTATTTAAAATTTCCTTGGTTGCCGATACCAAAAACAAAGAAAAAGTCGATACCACAAACATTCCTCCAGCCGAACCTAGTCCAAACAGCACAAGAAGGTCAACTTATTATTCAATGACGAACTGAACTTCTGTTTCAGAAATCAAAACACCAAACAATATTCCTGTACCACCTTGTGACCGACTCGACTTCGCTTACTCTTCACTAATCGCACGATCACACACCACAACCACCGAAAACCCAAGATTAATTTCACAAAGATAACTCTAATCATAAAAAAAAACATTCCACTGAAAGCCCAATATTATAGCAAAGGCTCTCAAACCAATCACAATCCAACTCACTATCCAAGGTCGGGAAGGGCGTAAACCATAGTGCTGTTACCATCAATACTATTCATTTTATCTTAATCTATCCAAGGAAATTTCACAGAAAACCCGTAAAAGCGCAATTGGCGGTAATCAACCACTAAGACTTAATGAATCTCCAACCTAAATTTTAGAAAAAGAATTTATTTACCCATCAACGCAGTATTCAACTGTAAAATTTTAAATTTTGGTAAAAAAAAAAGAAAATAAAACAAAATTCATAAAACTAACCTGGCATTTTCGTGTCAGCAGCTCGAAAATTCTAAATAGCCCCACACTGACCCACAAATACAAGTAAGCTACCTCAATAGCTTTCTAGATTAAATTCGAACTACTAAACAAACCAACATCCCTCCTTCAAAACCGTAGTCATACAACTTTACCAAAAATTTTCGACCTAATCCTTCCCTAACCTGAGTCTACTTACCCCACGTTCAGATTCAAGCTCTATTCCACGTTACTCAAACAGTTTTAAACCTCTCCAAACGAACATTAATAGCCTTAAACAATATTAACTGGTTCCAACTATGCCTCAAAACCCTTGTACTTCCAACTTGAATAGAATATTTCCAGGATTTAGACTAAAACATCCAACCAAGGAAAACTAAGTTTAACCGTTTGAAATTATTACTACTTAGCTCTCCTTTGATTACTGCTGATGGGAATTCTATCAAGATTGAATTTAAAACTTGTCCGTGAGTTATTTACTTCGAACATTATGGCTGAAAAAGCAAATTTTATCCTTTTTTCATTACTTCCACTTATCTTTCTAAACTCTTTAGAATTTTCAATGTCATTTGCATTTCTATGATTCTGTGCAACCAGTAATATTTCTCAAAAAATTTTAAATGACGGATTAAAATAAAATGTTGTTTTTCGTAAATACTGGAAGTTAAAATATGATGTTATCGGATTGCTAGTGTTGCCAACCTGATATAAAGTCTGATTTTTATCAAATAGCACTCCCCTCAGTTTATTGACTATTTAGAACTCTGTAGTGATGATATTCAGCGTTTGTGAATGATAGAATGCAGTGTTTCAAACTACTGAATAATATATGAGAAATGAAATGATTAAAAAGATTTTCAATGCTTAATGTAGCATAGTGTACAGTTTGCAACACTGCATTCATTACTCCACAACTAATACTTATCATCACCAGGAAATACAAAATATTCATTAAACCAACGTGGTGCTATTTGTAAAAATAAAATTTTACATCTGGTTAACAATACTCGTAACTCCATAACACATTTTTACTTCTATTGTCTAGCCTATTGATGGAAATCAACGGCCCCAAAACTAAAGTGCATCTTTCGTCTTTCTTTCTTATTTGTTTATTCAGAAATATTAACTTCATTTGCTTCTGTAAAAAGTAAACTTTTGATTTCGCAGTTGGAAACCCTGTATCTCGAGAATGATATCGAACCACAGAAAATAATAAGAGGTGATTGCTAGAAGATCTCCATGTATACCTCGATAGTAGCGACAGTTGCGGCCAGAGTTGATGCCTTCAGTTTCTAACCAAGGATGTTCTAATAGAGGATATGCGATTTTGCCAAGAACATGAAACCAAACGTCACAGTATAGTCCCATCCAGTTAGCCCACTTACTCCAATCAAAAGATCGTTTCCGGCTAACAAAGATGACAACAAGCTAAACAGTTGTTCGATAACCAATCAGGTACGTCACCTTGGTCGATGCTCAGTTGCTTTTGGCTTCGTTCTTTCTATGCGCATGAGATAGCTACAAGCAAATCCTCTATTAAACATCCTTGTTTCTAAATAACCAACCGTCATTCTTTATCAGCGTAACTGAACGAAATACAACTTGTATGGAAGTACCTTGGAAGAACTCTTTTACCTCGTACAAACGAAAGTAGATATGAAATCAAGAGAAAAGAAAACATAAGTTTAGAAGCCAAATATGAGATAAAGAGCAATCTATTTCTAAATAATAAAAAAGACTATAAACCAATATAGAACGCAAACAATATTAAATTTATTAAACATTTTTTTATGAAACATAACGACAATTACGGTCGAAAACATCATTGACATCTTAGCCAATGAAAATTAATAATTTCCCGCCAATGGCATTTCTCAGTGGTATCACGTGATATTCGACTTGTGGTGCCATCTGACGAGTAGGCCGGAGGACAGGAATTTTTGTATGCTATGCACAATTGCCCAGGATATCAAGAGGCACTTATTATTTTCTATAGTCGAACTCGAATTGTATTTACTTTAGTGTTTGCTATGGTCTTAGGATCAGGAATGCACCTATGAAGTTTCATGACCGCATTTCGTTATACCTTGTATTTTATGTTTTCTATATCAATACTTGTTCCACATTAGATATTTGCTTGATTTAATTGGAAATAAATCTTAGATGGAATCTTAAATTTTCGAGTTTCATTTTGAGTAGTTGACCGAAATACACTTAAATGAAAATACTTCAACGAAAGAAACCTAGGAGTTGCTTTTATACAATTTAGACTAAAATTATTTTTAGCAATTTTATCTACAGATCAGTATTTCATGTAAAATGAATGATTTATTTTAATAACATCTACTTGAATGGTTATCAGAAATATTTTCTTTAAAACATTATGTTAGCTTTTAATTGAAAAATGAGTGATGGTAACATTTTCGGTCAAAGTACTCAAACGTTTTGGACGTTGCCATCTATTAGTAAACCGCAAATTAGGAATTTTCAGGTCCATTTGCCCAGATGTTAAGAAATATTGTGTACTTCGATTCGACTTCTACCGTAGACCATTATGACTGATATTTTCGACGGTTTTCCTAAGTTTCTCCGGATAAATGCCAGGACGGTACCACGACAATGGACCCTAGTCGCTACCTTCTTCTTTCCCTTTAAGAAAAATATAGCTACTTGCAGAGGGACGTCATTCCAGAAATTCTAATAGATTTAACGAATAGGTGGAGCTCTCCAACACATTAATATAAATTAAATTTAAATTGAATAAAGTTATGAATTAACTTTAGTTATCTTCTCGGCATAAAAAAATATAAAATATGCTAGTAAGAATTTGAAAGCAATTGAATCACTTTTAATTAACGAAGAAAGCAGCTAATTAAAAATATTGATGTGAAATTATTGTAGTGTTTTTGAATATCGACTGGATGTTTTGGAAATCTCTATTTATTGAAAACAAAATGTGAATCCTAAACCTTCTTGTTGTTTAGTCCTACCTGTCCTATAATAAAATATTATTAAAAAATAAAATAGCTGGCAATAACATAGAACTCCTTTCTCCCATCATAGGAACCATGCTGTCCACCTTTGACTATATGCATCTGCCTCTGACGTTACTTGTCCATCGTCATATACACTTCTGTTTGGAAGATGACTCATTTAGAGACCTGGTCAGTGACAGGTCTCATTGATTGGGTGTTGCTGTTCGTGTCAAGATGTGTTGAATTGACATGGAATGACCGAACCATTTTCATTTTCGAACCTATAATGTTATTTGTCCCTAATAGTATATGGCCCTTTCAGAACAAATTATATGCTGGATGTACGATTACTTGTAAAACCGATTTGTTAGGCTAATAACTGAATAAACGTTCATATGTGATTTTTTTGCCGAATACTGCTTCGTTTTTTTAGATAGAGTAATTTAGGGATAGATGGCCATACGGGCGAGATGGACAAAGCTTGTATTTCTCGCAGTAGTAGTCAAACGCAAACGAAATTTTGTACACAGAAAGCCTTTGATCCTAGTAATAGTTCGTTGAATACCTTGTTTCATTTATATTTCGCTTCTACTGCGAGAAATAGAAGCTTCGGTTATGTCAAAGAAATAATCCTACACAAAATCCATCTTGGAGTCCAAATTCGACTTTTGCACTGATAATAAATCAAATCTTTCTCTATACATTAAAAATGACCCTTGAAAATAAAAATATATTGTTGAAATCGATTTAAACCAGAGCACTAGAAATTAAAAATGTGATATTAATAGGTAGACATTGTTGCTAACCTAGTTTTTTTTTTTGTCAAAAGGCACGATGTCGGATTATTAGATGTTTAGTATCTTGTGGTGATAAGCATCCTATCTGAAGTACAGAATAAATTGTTGCCAGCTGTGAGAAATATAGGAAGTGAAATTTTCAAAATGTCTATTATCCTCGTATATCCTTCAAAGTTGGCAACGCTGGATTTTAGCTCCATATATGATGTTTATCATTTCTTAGAATATACTAAATACTAAAATTAAAGGATGTAGTGAAATTTACAAAATTATTTATATCGGGTTGGCAACACTGGAAAACCAATGGCATTTCGTTTTTACTTGTAATATCCATTACGTTGATAGAAATCCACCTCGAGCCAAACAAGCAAACACTAATCATGAAGAATGGTAGTTCTTCGAGTGACGTTGGCAAATGAGTCTGTCAGTGACACTCTATGTGTACAGCTAGTTTCGGATCTAGCGAACTATAAGCCCGATTTTCATGTCTGAACTTGCATTTGAAAGCCCTTTGCATTATTAAGACAGAAAAAAAGAATGGATCGGTAGGACCTCCCTTGGACCCCCTAGGGATGTGCGAAAAAGATCAAAATTTCGCATGTGTGATGATAGCACTGACTCTAGATCATATAGGCGGTCGAAACTTGCGGAATCTTGTTCTACACTTGAATACCTTTCAAACGGCGTATCGCACGTCAAAATCGGTGATGGGGTACAAAACTTATGACTTTTTTTTTTAGCAGAATCACAGAATTTTCACAAATGATAGAAAAGGACCTCTGTCATTCTGTCTGTCTTTTTGTTTTAGCCCCAAATGGGTGCTACGGGCGGGAGTCAATTGCAGGTCCCAACATGTTGGAATAAATCGAAGCTTATTTTTTGATAGGAGTTACCGTTTTCTATATACGGAGCCTACCATTGTCCAAAATCGACCTTTTGTATTAAGACTATGCACTTAAAAAAAAAAAAAAAACGAACAGCCTTACAAAATAAGTGATGTTAGTATAAAACCCTTTCGAGATAAAGGGAAGAGTGACGCAAGAATTCTACTCACAAAAGAAGTGATATCCATTTTGCGAGTGATTTTCTTTGTGTCACTATGGGGGAAGGGAGGATATTAAATCTCGTAATTTTATTATAAAGGAAACAATTCCGCCATTGCATTTAGCGTTTGTTGAGCTTTTCAACAAAAGAATAGAACATGTCAAACACATGTGGAGCATGTAATGAGAGCTTTTATTGGTAATGATAAAGTAAATTTATAATTGTTTCAGTTTTTTAAAAAAAATAATGAAATTATTAATATTGATACATAATGAAAGAAAAAATAATGAAATGAACCGTTTTAGAAAAATAAACCATTGTAAATAAATAAATAGCAGTTTAATGCAATTATTGTCTGTTGAGGTTCAATTGTGTGTGTGTGTATGTGAAAAAGAAAGAGAGAGAAAAAGAAGAAAGAGAGAACGAAACGGTTTCACTGACTAAAAATATACCCATTACAATAGCCATTGAGAAGAAAGAACTTTCAACATTAAGGGTACTCACATGGGAATCGAACCCAGGAGATCAATATTTCACATTTTCCCCAAATGCCCGTTTACGACTCCCTAGAGCTGATCGACCTTGTCCAGTGTGACTAAAATCTAGTCATTGGATCGCTGACTCGACTTCGCCGCTTGGGTGGAGGATACCGCCCACTCTTCCCTTCCACACAACATCCCATCCCCCATCCTCCCACAGCAAAAGAGCTCATCTCTCTCACCCTCATCCAGTTCTACCCTCATCCCTCTGTCCTTCGGACGGATCCTAAATTTCGTTATCCATAAAACCTCAGTCAATCTTCCTTCCCTCTGGCTTTTGTCCCTTAGTCCCTGCAGTTGGTAATTACGTGTGGTGCTCTCGACTGCCCTGCTCTCAGGTGTGCTATCTTCCTAATAAGACTAGTTACCAACAGTCAAGAGTACAGAAAATCTCATTAGTATCCGTTTTCTACCTAGAACGGTAGTAACTTGGTTCAAAATTTAACTATCTCCTTTCATTTCCTTCTTGCACTGTCGTTTTTACCTTATGAGTTAGTTCTCTTCTTTCGTGCAGCCAAAAATGTCCAAAATACTATTGTTGTTTCCTTTCTACCATAACAATTACAAATTGTTTACTTAAAATATGCCATTTTGTTCACACTTTTTATTTATATAATAAACTAACTGATTTACCCGCCCGTTGGTGCGGGGGTGAATAAAATATGTTGTCACCCCCCCCCCAGTTTTGATGGGGGCTGAACTTGGACTTAAACGGGATCGGGGGTTAACATCTCAACGACCCCGGAAACTATGGATTCGACACTAATATCAGTCGTTTTTTTATTATTTTTACATGTCACTTCTTCCCACCTCACCCCTCCCTATGGATGTTAGGGGTGTGTTACGTAAAATAGCCGTTGTTAATGTTTGGTAAGTCATGCCAAATTTAACCACTTGGAGGTAGTCAAACCGCCGAACAACGTTGTACTGTGGATTGCCGCGTGCTTTGCTTTTAAAATTTTCTATTGTTATCACCGCCATTGGAATTGACTGGTGACACTGAGGGAAACTTTGGAAAACCTCAGTCAGAATAATCGTCCACGGAGTTCGAACCCGCTAACCTGCCCTTTGCTTCTCCAAAGTCCGTGATGTTACCGCCTGGGCTGCAGGGGTTTGGCAAATATATTGAACCAAATGAATATATGAATAACGTTTGAAATAAACAATAGATAACCTCAGCAAGCAGGATGAAAACAATAGCATGATAATTAGTCCCATAAACACGAATTTTATCGTATAATCACAAAAATAATCAACTATATGGTATCTAGATAAACAAGTATTAATTATTACCCGTACAGAGATAATATGAGATTAGTGACTTTGTATAAATAGCTCAGTTTTATAATGTTACAATTGTAGTCTTCATTTTTACAAAGAAAATTGCCAGAAATGGACAGTTGATGAGACCCATCTAAAACAACGTGATATTTTTGTCATGATATAGTCAGTGTTGCCAACTCAATACATTTCTTCGAATAACACTACGTCAGGATTTTGCTTATATAGAATTAACACATACTATGTTCCTTATTTGAAGCAGGGTTGCAAACTAAGGAAGGTATAAGTGGAGCAGATTGAACTTGAAAATATTTTATATTGACTTCGCCACACTGTATGAATTTTGAAGCTACAGCGGCACGTTGTGGATTGCTCGTACAGTTTACATCATTACTGGGAAATTTCACGTTAAATCTTTCAACGGTTTGAGATATTTGTGTAAATATTACCATCGTCTGCATACTCGTAGGAGTCGTAGCCCTGAATTTCTTCTGGCTCTCATGCCCGTTCTTCATGCTCCCAGCCGCCAAAGGTTGGTATACTTTTACTGATTATCCAGTGACGGATTAAAAGAGGGCACAGCCCCTTCCCCCCGAAAGATCTGTATACTCAGATTCATGTCGTTTATTACACATAATCTTCATTTAGTAAAACGAATAAAAAATAAAGCCTCTCCGAAAGGTGACCTGTAATCTGTAACTGCGATTCCTCGTTTCTGACTTCATTAGTGAGGCTTCATAATATAGAGTTGTCAACGGTGTGGTTTTGAACCGGACAGTCCAATTTTAGGGCAGTGTTCCGGTGTCCGGTTACAAGTTCAAACAAGACACTTTATGACTTATAAAAATAAATACGAGAAGGCCCAAAGCGAGAATTGTAGCTTATTATGGGTTTAGTGAAATTGTTTTTGTCAGTTCTGGATAATATTGCACTTAATTACTTTTAATGTGCAAGGATGACTTATATTTCTATTTTGGACTGAAAATATTTACTTACAGTACACTTCCATCTAGAAAGAAACGAAAGTTTTGACTATCAGGAATGTTCCGCCCTGAGGAGTGACCGTTCTCCAACTTCAACTGGCGATCTCCGCATGAACATGCAACTAAAGCATTTGTCGCGGGTGTGGATGCTACGATTTCTGTCTTTCGGAGACATTTACCGCGAATCGGAATGTGTAAAAGAGAGGAAAGAAGCTGAAACGAGAGGGTAGAGAAACACGAGATGAGTTTTCTGGAAAAGGGTAAAAACTTCCACCTCTATCACTAATTATATTGTTGTTTCTCACTTTGAGAAGGACACCGTATTTGTCGTAGGCCTAACAGTGAATTTTTATCTTGTGTACATAATGTATTATTTTAGTCTTAATTTAATGTATGTAGACGTATTAAACATCGGGAAGACACTACACTGATCATAACGACTTATTAAAAGTTAAATTATTAATCCTGCAAATAGAACTTTGAAGCAAATGTAAATTATTTCTATGCATTTTATTGTTCAGCTATTTTGATATGCGCCAAATGATTATTTGTGGTGATTTTAGCCCGACAATTACAGCTAAAAGGAAACTGTTGTTATCATTTCCATCTTTTAGTCATTAATTAACTAGACTTAAGTTAGTTTGTACTAAGGAAAGAATATTTCTTCATTTTTGTGAACTCTTTAAGTAGATATTTAGTAAGTCTCCTCTTAGACTACTAGATATGAACATGATCACAGGTACCATGTCTGTTGTTGAGTTTCGTATGTCGCTTTAACCAGGGTTAACACATCATTTTTACCAGCGGAGGAGGACAATGGCGGATTTTTTTCTTCCAGCTGAGGACAACTAGGCTAAGATTGGTAGACAACCTTTCATTTAAAATCCGATAAAGAAACAATGACGTACAGAAGAATTTCTTACTTTCAAATTTCTGTTTTTACCAGGCAAGTTACGCTTTTTTTTGTATCTTCCTCTCAAGTGATAACCTTGAACAAAAATATAAATCGTTTACCAAGGTTTGAACCATTTTCTTGGTATTTCGGCAACGAACATTTTATTTAAATTAAGAATTAGGAATATACAGGAGTATTTATATATCCAATTCTAAACTTTCTAACGTGGTCACTACAGAACGGAAGACATTTAAAGGTAATTAAAAAAGAAGGGTGAATAGGAGGACAAGATGAAAAAAAAAGTGGGCATATCATCCGAAAGGAGGACTTCGGTAATCCTGCTTTAACTCAAGTTACGATTGAGGTAATAGTGAAGTGAGTGCTGTAATTGTTCTTAGGTGTGGTGCATATATCCGGTTTCAAAATTGAAATAAATCGTAATGTCCGGTGTTTAAAATATTTCAAGTTTGCAACCGTATCACAATACCAGTTTATAAACAGGATGAAAACCTCAATGTATATCCTTTAATTAATGTTAAAGAGAAAATTCATAGTCAGGTAAAATATCTGCTAATTTTTTCTCGTCTTTTTTTATTATTATTTTCTTGGACAGTACCAGACTAGATAAGGTCGCAACTGGGATGTTTTTACGAGCTCTCGAGAGGGCACAAGGTCTGTTCATTTATACAATATTTCAAAAGGAAAATACAAAACATTCTGAGGTACAATTATTTCAGTCTAGTTGTGAAATTAGCCGCTTGGCTGCAACTCTTTCCACAGGAAAATAATTGGTTCGTTCAGAAACACGTAACATGTAACGATGTTGACGCTACAAGCTATTCTATCGAAGTTAATTTCTTGCATTATTTCCCAAAGGTCGAAAGCGTTGTCGTGACAACGTTGTGGTTTGCAAACTTCACCTACAAGGTAAGTTCCACTTGAAGTTTCTCTCATATAGCATAACAAATTTGAATCGTGCATTTCCAAAACGTTGTAAGTGCCAAAAACAAAATGTTCCAGAAGAAAGGTAAAAACACATGTCTATGCAAATAAAATGTATTTATAATCGTGCTTCTAGTTCGTGTTTCGACCACTAGGGTCAGCGGTAGGCAGATGTGCTGTGCCATTGTGAAACACGACATGTTCAATGTGTTTTTGTAATAAAATGCATGACATTTACAACGTTTTGGAAACGCACGATTCATTTATTAACAGTTACTTCCGTATTTATACTCTTGCACTAGGAAATAATACTGAAAGTACACGGAGAAAATACGCAGTAAAGGCGAGTGTGGTTGTAAAGGGGAATACAGGTATACAACATATAAATGAAGTTCTTTTCTACAATTTATCATTGAAGAGAATTCCTTTTTGCTTATCACACGAAGAGATATCCTTCAACTTTTAAGTTCTTATCTATGCATGACTATTCTTCCAATCTACTCATTCCATTTGGACAAATTACCCAGGTCAATTCTACATCCACACTTTCCGGCTCGATTCGAACCAGACGGAAGATCAGGACGCCCTGAAATAATGCGGCAGAAAAGTAAATGACGAATATGGTGGGCCGAATTTTTGTTTCAGATATTGGGGTTCGAGTTGTCATCAAAAGTTGTGCATTGGCACCAAATAAAACCATGCCAAATATGGTCGTCCTAAAGAAATATTTAACCGGGCCCCTGGACCCCTAAACGGCCTAACTGTTTTTTTGCAAAACAAGTAAAAAAAATATGATACCAGTTTCCACATTTTGGGGTTCGAGTACTTATGAAAAGTTGTGCATTGGTACGAAATGAAACCATGCCAAATATGGCCGGTTTTGGCCGTTTTCAATCTAAAATTTTCTCCGACTCCGGGACCTGGATAGATAGTTTTTGATCCGGCTGTGTTTCGTCGAACAAACATAACATTCTGCAACTTTTGGACTCTACTAAAACTCAAATTAAAAAAAAAAAAAAAAAATCGGCCGTTTTGGGCCCCTCGAAAAAAAAAATGTTAGAAACTTGAGTTTGAGTAGCGTGCAAAAGTTGAAGAATGTTATGTTATGTTTGTTCGCCGAAACACAGCTGGATCAAAAAATATTTAGCCGGTCCCCGCAGCCCGTGAAAATTTTAGTCTGAAAACGGCTAAAACCGGCCAGTTTTCACATGGCTTCATTCTTACCAATGCACAATTTTCATAACTACTTAAACCCCAAAATGTAAAAAAGCGGTATAATATTTTGATGCTTGTTTTGCAAAAAACAATGGGCTCGTTTAGGGGTCCAGAAGCCCGGTTAAATATTGTTTTAAGACGGCCATATTGGGCATGGCTTTATTTCGTACCAATGCACAACTTTTGATAACAACACGAACCTTAATATCTAAACAAACAAACAAAAAAAAAAATAGGCCCATTCTAATGAGGAACCCAATCACCCATTTTTCCGGTCGGCTCGGTACGATTTTTACTCGGCCCAGATCGAGCCAAAAAGAGTGGATGTAGAGTCGGGCCTGAATGCAAGGCTCTAGTCCAGGCGGTAATTTTGCGGACCTCGAAGGGGCAATGGGAAGTTAGGTGTGTTTGAACCCCGCGACTGATTGTCCTAGCTAAGGTTTTGTAAAGTTTTCCCTCAGTTTCACCAGAAGGCTCTGGCCGATACCTTCCCCATCTTGTACCCTACCCTATCGCGGCTTGAACCAAAGATACCACAAGGCCACAAATAAATTCAATTCATTTCAATCTAATTTGTACAAGAATAATTTTGGTACAGATATTCTTTTAAATTCAAGACTGAAGTTAAATATATTGTTTCCACTTGCTTCAGTATTTCCGACACTCCTCCAAATAGTTCGCATATCGGAACTTAAACTCAGTTGCAATTTATGTTGCGTTACCTTTCCAGCGGGGACTAACCTACAATGCAGGCGGTAGCTACGCTACTTGCAACAAAGTTTACGAAGCGAAAGCTTGATTGTGCACGAACGAAGATAATTTATTTAGAATGCATTTTCGAGAGGCTAACTAAATCAACAAACTTGAGAAAAACATAACCACTAAGACCCTCTATCAAGAAACTATACAGTATATTCCATGATAAATTTCTGTTCCGTCAATAACGGTTATGGGATATAAGTGATCGAATTGACATACATTAAATAGGGTAATGGCATGGTTGGGACATTTGAACTCACAGCTCCACATCTCTTGCTTGTCTTAACATAAAAACTAACCAGGACCGTTAACTTGAAAATTACTCAATATCTATGGATTTAATTACCGAACTTCAGGTCTAGATTTCAAATAGCCGACACGCTCTCGTTGAAATTAGACATTTGAATTTATTTATTTTAAATCTTTATAGACAACTTCTGCTCAGACTGAATAAACTTTAAAATGCTTGATCATCCAGTGTTGTATATTTTGCAACTCTAATTTCAAGACTTAGAAATACATTGCCTAAGTTGAAAGTTGTTTTGCTGTAAAGAAAAGAAAAACTTAACAAAATATGTTACGCCTACTACCGACTACAGGATTATCAATCCATCCAAGTTTGCATACTGTTATCGCAAGAATTTTCATTCTGCCTCATGTTAAGGTTTCAAGGACTTTAAATATTTTTTTATCGCGCCATCCTTGAGTACACCACTCTTTTTTGGTTCCTTGACAGCAAAAGAGACCTTATAATCACGTTCATGGTGTCCGTCCGTCAGTGTTCAGAAATTAAATCTCTGGAACTACAAGGTGTAGCGAGAGGTCGTTGAAAAGGTCTAGGCTAGACTAACTCAGAGCCACCGGAGCCAATAAGTGTTTAAATTGCTTCCATTCAGTTAAACCTAACTGCGCTAAACTTGGCATAAGCATTATTTGACACAGTAGAAAAATACCTAAAAGAGTATTTTTCTCCAAAGACTCCACTTGTCAATGTTGCCAACCTATTTTCTATTTTTTTTTTTGTTTCCGTTATTCTAGATACAGCAGCACCAAACTTGGTATAAACATTATTTGACATAAGAATAACATAATGTGGCTGTTACCGTTCCGGGGCGCCCCATTGTCAGTGTTGCAACCTGTGTCCCAAAATATATATCTCATGAACTACAAGATGTAGAGGCGTGGCTGAAGTATCGTTGGAAATTTCTTGGCTAGACTAGCTCAGAGACGCTGGAAGTCTTGATTGGCGCAAAAGTTCAGTGTTGCCAAACCATTGTTTTTTAATATATATATATATCAGTTGTTCAAATTTGTTCCAAGAACAATTTGTATGTATTTAGCTTTTAATTCCTTCATTATTTCAAAACAAAATGGGTGTTTTCAGGCCATAACATCATCAGCCCGTACTAATGTCACACACCATTATCTCACACAATAACACATTTACGGCAAAACTGACTTCAGAAACGTGTTTCCCGTAGAATTCTAGCCCAACGACCCTCTTCCCATTTAAAGAAACCAATTGAGATTCAATATGGTGGACTTCAAGATGGCGGCCATAAAGAACATACCCTCTAACAAGTAGCACTTTCCACTCAGTATCCATTACTATGTATTTGCTTTCATTTTTTTTTTCAGTATTTTACAAATATAACGGTATTTCCACACTTTTTCTTCACTCTCCAGAAACAAGAATCTGACTATTACATTATCGATAATATCTCTCAAAATAATTGCACTTGAGTTGCCAAAATTTGCATGAGCACATATTTTGACATTCTAAGCATTATGGAATTAAGAAATTTAGAACTTTTTTTTCTGCCCCATCAGTATGTTTCCTTGTAAGAACATTTACACAAAGCTTACGAATCAACATGAATAATAAGATAGAATTGGCACACTTTGCATGTCCACATTACATTTAAAAAGAATGAGTCTCCATGTAACCATGAAAAATAGTCATATAATTCAATTTTGTTGTTTACATTTGATTGAAATATGTAAGAGGAGTTGATATGTAGAAGAGAAACAACATCTACAATAAACGGTGTATTTTGAGTTAAATAAAAGAGCGATTCTGTGAAACTTCTTATCCTAACAAAAATCTGAACTGGGAACATCCTCTTCCGTCAACCGACGAGTCTACATTTTTAGTTCCTGGTGTTTTTTTCCCCCATATATTCTGTGATAAATGTATACTCTTAGTTACCCGCCATTATTTACAACCACTACACGATTTAAAAGAAAGCAGGCTTTATGAACCACAAGAGGAGAGCGTGGATATTGAATGAATAGCTCCTTCTAACGGAATTTCTCCACAATATAAGGATTGCTTTAGGAAGGAAATTATAATTTTCCCAGCATTGGAGAATTCGTTCTTTCCCCCCCACCTTCCCCTTCCTCAAACCCTCATACACATACATATACACACCTACGTCTCCCCAGGGTACTCTCTGCATCGGAAGGCAAGATCATAAATATCCCATATATATTGAACATGACATGGGCGTTGTTCTCTTAAGGAAAATACACCCTTACATTAGAAGTTTTTTTTTTCACTAAACCTCCGCCCGTAGATACCAGTATATCATTTTTTTTATTCGCGTTATCCACAAAAACAGCTAAAAAAAACAAGCAAGTTTAAAGAGTGATATTGAGAATTTTCAATGTACTACTAAAATTTTAAAAATAAACACGGAGCGCTCTTCAAAGTACTTTTGGTAATATTTATTCATATAAGCTTATTTCCGTGGCTTTTGGGCATCTATAGTTCAAGCTGGAATAGAATAAGAGCAAGGAAATGGGTAGGAGTCGACCAAGATGATAGTTCAAGTTATCATCCTGGCATTTTTCTGGTGTAATTGAGGAAAACCCCTATAGAAATCTTGTCAGGATGGTCTGTCCCTAGCATCGAACCCAGGACATCTCAAAGCCAACGCTCTACGGTCGATTGATCTACGTCATGTATACATGCATATCTCGCTAATATTTAGTTACGAAGCGACTAGGGAATCATATGGCCTTGGTTATTTTTTTTTCAGTGTAACATCGTATACGGCGTAACCATGACAACGTAATGTTGTGCATATGGATAAACAAGAGTGAGTCATTTAAATGGAAAAAAGTTTACCATATTGAAAGGACAAGCCAGCTTTACAGTCATTAGATTAAAAACGATCGATTAAGTCAAGGTCACCAAACATTAATATAAAATCAGTTCCTGTCTATCAATTTTCATTGAGATATTAGCATAAAATCCTAAAATGAAGAAAGATAATCAAATGATAAAAGGACCTGTCAGTTTTTCAGTTGCCAGATTGAAAAAAAATATATATATATAGTACCTTTATACATGGTAATGAAACTCAAGTATTAAACTCATATTTGCAAATAATAATAATAATAATAATAATAAATTTATTTGCGTGCAATAAACAGCTATTAAAGCAAGAGTAACATGAGTACAGCATATGTAAGAGAAAGCGAACAGTTATCTTAACACAACAGAAAACTAAACGGTACAATGGTGAATTAGTGTAAAATGCTGACAAACAATAATTTTTACAATATAATTATTTTTTTAAATTCAAGTCCATTATTATAAGCACATTAATAAAGGTTCTTAAGTTAAAGTATATAAAGCATATTGATAATAATAGATAATATTGACTAAAATACGGTTTATAAATACTGATTATAGATTTACATCAGGCTATTCAGAAAACCACCTGTAACATCTTTGGCAACAAGAAAATTGTGAGATCTGGTTTGGTGCGAAGAAACATGAATTCTCAATTTTTCTCACAGATACGTTAAAATTAACTTTATAGCTTAGCATATCGTCAATGAACTGTTTGGCTACCATATATTGCCTCATCTTTTGTACAAAAGTTTTCGCTTTAAGCAATTGCACCAATACTCATAGGTATAAGAATAATATCTTAGTTTGAACTTGAAACATAAAAATCTAACAAGACATTTTTGGACAGCTTGTACTAAATTTTTATCCGTTTTCGTAGTAGGGTACCAGATTATGGAAGCATATTCGAGTTTTGACCTTACCAAAATTGTATATAAGGTTACAAAATGTATGTAGGTTTGTTCGTTCCGTCCATTGATTAAAAATATAACAAATAAGTTTTCTCCTCCATGGTTATAATAGTTAAAAATAATTATTAGATTTTTAATTTATTATCAATCTTTCATAGTTTCATGTCTTGTGATAAGTTTACTGTTTATGTAATACCTGTTCACCATATAATTCGTTTTAGTTGTAAATATTTATAGACGATATTTAGGAGATGACTTTGAGAGACTACCCAGTATTGCATAGAGAAACAAAATTATTTCTCATTGCTATTAAAATTAATTTTTTTCTCTTCAAATCCTGTTTATTAATAACATATAATGTCTTTCTAAAATAATAATTTAAATATAATTAATTTGCAACAATATACAACAATGAAAACTAATTGGGCTATGTCACACCCCACCATACTAACGACGCCATTTTTTTTAACACCAGACTAACGCAAGGTTATCTGAAATAAATGGAAGGTAGATATACAGTAATAGGTACTTGCTGGAAGGCGCTACCCGTTGAAGGGTATGTTGTTCATGGCCGCCATCTTGAAGTCACATATTGAACCTCGATTGATTTTCTTAAATGGGAAGAGGGTCATGTAATATATCATTCTGGGCTAGAATTTTACAAGAAATACGTTTCTGAAGTCATTTGTGTCTTAAATATGTTATTATGAGAGATAAGAGTATATGCCACTTGTCCGCGGGTAATGACGTAATATCCTAAGATACCCATTTCGTTTTGAAATAATGGAAGAAATGTAACTCAAACACATACAAATTATTCCTGGAAATACTGCCCTATCGATATATATTTGTATACATTTGGTTTCACACGTTTTAATCACTTTCCACAGGCAGTTTTTTGACTTTTATATCATTGATATTTCCGAAAGTAATTGCGTTCGAGAGGTCAAAATTTGCATTTGCACATACTCTGACATTTTAATCATGACGGAAGAAAAAAAATATAATTCTTTTCTGCCCCATCAGTATGTTTGCTTGTAAGTTTTAGTAACAAAAAGAAATGATTGACTGAATCAAATGCTTTGGATAAGTCAAAATAGATTACATCCCACTAGAGTCCAGGCCCTCACCAGCCATGCCGTGCCGTGCAGATCACTACTATTAAAATAAACTTGCTACTATTAAAATAAAGAAAAAAATATTTGCTATGATGATATCCGGTCGATGTTTTCTTTTAGGTAATTGGCCTAAAAGCCAAGGAAACTGAGCAAAAAAGAAAAAAGAAAGAAAGAACTAAACGGGGTAGTGGTCTGCACGGGCCAGGCCGGGCTGGTGCGGGCCTGGGTTTGGACTCTACATCACACTGACCTCTACCAGACATACCATGTTGTATTTGACATAGATTGGTAATTGTAGGCTAGATTTACCTGCTTGAAAACTATATTGATTTTCGTGTAATATGGGCTTCAGGTTAAACTGTAGGTGATCAGCAATTATTGAGTCGAACACCCTGGAGAAGCCATTGAGAATAGATATAGGTCTATAGTTTTCCATACTAGATACACAACCTCCCTTGTATATTGGTGTGACCAAAGCAGTCTTGCATTGATTAGAATGATTACTGGTTTCTAACGACTTATGAAAGATTTTAACTAATACGCTATACGCTTTGATAACATAATTAGGAATTGTATCTGCATCAATATTTGATGAAGCTTTCAGTTGTTTTTTTTTATGGGTTTGTAGACATCTTTGAGAGTACTTGGAGGAATGACTATGGTATTGTTACTGTCGTAAACTGGATCTGTTACATTATAGGCACTATCGTTGAAAGAAAAAAGTTATGGAGAAAATATTATTTGAAGGTTTCAACAATAGACACAGC
Source organism: Lepisma saccharinum (assembly GCA_022664845.1). Lineage (NCBI taxonomy): Eukaryota > Metazoa > Arthropoda > Insecta > Zygentoma > Lepismatidae > Lepisma > Lepisma saccharinum. The sequence goes on along the minus strand of JAGDQP010008712.1, from coordinate 42,397 downwards.
ACATAATAATAATAGTAGTAGTAGTATCATTAATTTTAAATATTTAATTAGCTTTTTTTTTTTTTTTTTTACTTATTAAAAATTTGACCATAACAATTTTGGGTAGTTAAATAGGCTGTTTTCAAGAGATTTGAAATAATTGCTTCTGATTTCCTTCTACAGGCGATTAATTTGCCGCCGCAAGTTAGAGGAATTCTCATACCAGAATGAATCACCAGTTATTTTATATTCATATAAAATTTTCCCTTTCTATTGATTAACTTTTTAGATCACTTGTCTTTGTACACTTTGAGCAAGCAAGAGTTATTACCTTTTTGGATCATACATATTGAATACTTATCATTAATGTAGAAGTGGCGAGGCAGGATCGCAGAATAAACTTAAAGCACACCACTTCCCTCAACATACGATGCTTAAAGTCATTTTCAATAAAATGATATAGAATTTGTTACATTAATTAATTAATTATATATTGTAAATATTATATTATATTAATTATATATTAATTAATTAGAGTTTTAAAAACCTAGGTGAAGCCGCGGTAATGCTGTTTGTGGCACACGGAATGAATGTTACATATTTCTCATAAAAGCTACGTGAAAATTCATTGATGATATTACAAGTACTATACACAGAATTGCATGGACAATTATACATACTGTAATAAAAATATTACAGCGAATAGAGGTTTAGGAGAATAATATGTTCGCGTATAAGCTCCATTATTTGGTTGTGTTTGTAACTTATCTATAATTGAGGCGTTCTATGGAGAAAAGGCACATAGGCAATGGATCCTTTTTCCAGAGAACGCCTCAATTTACCTGTATGAAAGCACTTGAAACATCACAGGAATATTAAATTGTATTTCTAACACTACGTAAACATGAAAAATGTATACCAAAACGTGACTATGGGCTTGTTCGGAAATACATAACGAAGTTCACGGAATGTACGATCTTAACGCTGAAAATTATTTTCGTGAAATTCGTTTTCTTCGTAATTTCCGAACGCTCCAAACCGTTGTCAGGATAACGATAGACACCAACTCGCATACATAACAAAGAAATAAACGAAAATAGAAGGTGTGGTTATAAGTAGCGACATGAGGCTCAAAATATGAAGCACGTTAGTTTCTTGGAGAGATTCTCTTCCAACAATAACGTTATTTACCAACATGTAAGACCTTTCTCCAATTTCATTTGTTACGCTTGTATAACAAACTTAGCATTCTACTCGTTGCATTTGGTCAACAGTAGAATAAATCGATTCTCTTATATACAAGAATTATCTTGCTGAAGTTCCTACATATTTCTATATCCTTCAAAATTTCCATGACTTCGTCAACTAAGTCACATTTACGGGACAAGAAAAATATTCCAATTACAGAAAATATTTAAAAGAAATTGCAAGAAACATTTAACGTCTTAGTCAAATTGTATTGCCAAGAAGAGAAACCAATATATAGACCAAACAACTTTAACTTTATTTTTATATGGGCCAGTTTAGTAACTTTGGACTTCGGCCCGTCACGATTCGCCTTTAGCTGTTAAAATCCACACACATGCCCCTGGCGGGACTCGAACCCGGGACCTTCGAGCCGATGGCCTATCGCCGCAGACCGCTCGGCCGGCAGACAAAACAACTATTTTAATAAATACTTGATAGTCCATCTTATACCGCCCTCAGCCTTAGATGTCTAAAGGCCACAAGTAAGATTCAATTCAATTCCATCTTATACAAGAGTCTAATGATACTTGCGGATTACAATTAATACGTGAAAGAACGCGGTGCATTCAGGCTTTATGAAAGCTAAAACAGCATGCCTTCCTTCAAGAACTTGTTGTTTAACTGAAATCATTATAAAAGTCTGTTATAATACACAGAACTGGAGAGTGTCTGTCATAAACACGATAATTTTGTGCTATACGACTTTATTCTTTCTTTTACACAAAAAGCCTCTAGAGAAAGTATTCTTCAATTATTTCATCTTTTACTGGTGGTGCTATCTAGTGGCAATCGTGATATCTAATAGCAATCCACAGCTCGAAAAAGTGTTAAATATGGGAAAGTAAAGATAAATCAATTGTTTAAGATAAACCGTTATATTAATCTGTTATGTACATTAGTTGTGTCAAAATTGTTCCCTATTGCAAAAATAGCAGCCATGGTTACAATTTTATACCTCTAGATGAGGAAAAATAAGATTACATGATACGAAACGAGGTAACTTTATCATGCGGATGGTGGCCATGTTAATTTTAACGAAGTTCACGAAGTCAGAGCTAGTTCGTTTCGTGCGCGAATGAAATTAACTGAGAGTGACTTTCCGAACGGCTAACTAAATGAACGAACTTCACGAAAGTGGTTTCCGAACGCCTCGTGAGAGAACGAGATTAACGCGTTAAACTCGTTCGTAGTTTCCGAACGAGCCCTATATCTCTAAATCTAAAGAATGCTACACTTATTTCTTACAAGAGATGAGCATCAATTGTTCTTATTAGGAATCAGGGATAATACAATTAGATAACATTACATTCTACTCAAATTCCACGTTAAAATTAAAAAGTACGATGTTACCATATACTTCCCATAGTAACCAGAATTTAAGTAAATTTCAATCAAAGAAGCCTGTGTGCCTTTGCTTACTTTTGTGTAAGGTAGAGAACTATGTTTCGATGCTATTTTGCGTCCCATCTAGTGACCACATATGATTTTAACTATATTCTGTGAAAGGTTTCTTGTAATTATTTCGTGATCATTTCTCTGTGTCTTAACTAATTTGCAATTTTATTTTCTGAAAACGTGGTCATCATGCCTGAAAAACTGTGATTCATTTAGACCCGTCACCCCCATAAATTATCGAGACCCCCCCCCCCCAAAAAAAAACTTTTAAAATTTTTACGGTGAAACATCGATAGAAACCGTGCAACACTACAGTTAAATCCTCCCAATTTTGACTACACCTTCCCAAAGTGAAAATCCTGGCGAAATTCCTGCTGAAAATGTTTCTGAACATCGGATTACCAATTTTGAAGAATTGCTACAAAGTCAATCTTTAAGAGCCTCGCTCACTTCGCTCCAATAAAGACCACACTTTCGCACTTGCACCGAAAGAACGAGTATAATAACAAGCAAATATACTGATAGGACAGAAAAAAAATATATTCTTCCGCCATGATCAGCATGCAAATTGTTGCCACTCGAGCAGTTTTAAGAGGCGATGATATCAAAGTCAATTTGAAATTGCTTTTTATTTATGGCCTTTAAGTGTCTAAGGCTCATGTCGGGATAAGGTAGGGGAAAAGATTCGGGAAGGTGTCGGTCAGGGCCTATGTTGTAGGTGCCATGCCAGGAAAAATGGTGTGACAGGAAAAATCCTAAAAAAAAACAAAAAAAAAAAACAGTCAGGATGGTTGGCCGTGGTTGTCGGTGTCTTCTCAGTTGTCCGATTTTCAATTGGCCGACAACCTGAATTCCTTCCCAATTGGCCGATCATGGCCTCCGGCGGAATGTGACACGTGTGGTCCTCTGAAAGATCCTCCCAATTGTCCGATTTCCTCCCCTCCCTCAACTCCATGAATCATTATCTTACTTTCTCCTCGTTGAGTGTTACTATTCGTATAATAATATCATTGTAGAATAGTAATAATGCCAGTATTCACAAGATTGTAGCAGCAGAACATCAATATACTATAATACATATTATAGTATAATAGTAAATACAGTGTAATTATATATGGTTTGTTTTTGGTCGAGCTAACTGCCGAAATTTTCAAAGGATTGAAACCAAACTTGGCACAAACATTGGATGTATAAATATTTTGGGTTCTTCAGCCAGAATGGTAAAAAAAAAAAAGACGGTGTTTCGAACTTCTCAAAAATTCTGATTTTAAAAACCGATTGAGGACAAATTTGACCTAAAAATCGGTATTTACAATATCTTATAGTTATGGCTCCTCGCTACTCCCTCCACTTTTTAAAATATTTTTGAAAATATTTCAAAATCTAATAGCATTATTAAAATTTTAAGAAGATAGTTCTCTAGTACTTACAAATTACTATGAAATACAATGGACAACGATCTCGAGATCTTGTTCATTGATGGGTGATTCGTTGTCAAAGATTATGACGTTATTATTTAATTGACAACATATCACTCATCAATGGACAAGATCTCGAGATCGCTGTCCATTGTATTTCATAGTAATTTGTAAGTACTAGAGATGTACCTTCTTAAAATTTTGATAATGCTATTAGATTTTGAAATATGTTGAATGTTTAAAAAGTGGGGTAGGGAGTAGCGAAGAGCCTTAAGTGTGAATTGTGAAAATCAGGACGTTTTTAAAATTCGTGATTTCCACAATTATTAACCGATCGGAACCAAATTTGGCTAAAATATAAGTTACAATATCTTAGTTGAGTGTGAAAAGCAGAACGTTCCATCAAATAATTCAAAATGGCGACCGATCGAGTTTTTCAAATATTCACAATTTCTGATGAACCGATCGGAACCAAACATGATACAGAAATGTGAAAGGAAGCTGGAAAGGCCTTGCTTGTGGTCTGGCAACCTTGGTTCATATCCCAATTCCAAAAGCTAAAGCTCTGTATTTAACGGAGAGTGGCGCATAAGTTTGGCGTCCTAATTTAAGCCCTCAATTCTCAATTCCTCATGAATACCTTTAAGGTCAGGCGTTTATCTTAATACATACAAGCCTTTTGTCAGTATCTCGGGGAATAGTCAGTACCCCGCTGCTAATAGTTGACTTTTCACTACTAGCAGATTGAATTTTAGAAGGGTCCTATTAATAGATGAGAGAGTTAGGGCTCAACAGAGAATATAATTTTCAAATATGAAGTTTGTGACAAACATTAAAACGGTTACAAAGGTTTTTGTATTATATTGGAGACAAAAGAATGTTGCTATATATTACAGTGAATTCATAATACTCGTTATCACTTTTTGTAATAAAGCTAGTTCATCTTTTAGAAATCGTAGTTTTATTTCCACACACAAAAAAATAGTTGATAAGGTTGAGCCTCTAAACCCATGAAGAAATACAGTACTTAGATATAATTAATTGGACATATTTCAAGGAAAGAAAATTATACACCAAATTTCAATACATAATATCAATTTCTTTTTCATTTCAATAAAGAAAAATGTTTCTTCAGGGATTCTTGACTTCGTGTGGCTATCCCTCGACTGAATAAGATCACAGTGATTCGTGACAGTGTGACTATCGCCCGACCACAAACCCAATTTAGAACCTTTATTTCACTCATTTGGGGGAACGAGGGCATGCAATTTATCATTCGGAAAATTTCCACAGGAGGGAAGGTGGTTGTCTTACCTCTTACTTTTTGTAGTATTCTCTCCGAATTAAAAAAAAAATCCCCCGAAAATACAAGAGGTAGGACCTTAGTTATTTTAACATAACAATTTCCCACCATACTTAGAAGTTATAAACAAAAACATTATCAGCTTAAGAATTAACGTTTAGTTAAAATTTAGACTAAATCATAATTTGTTACACGAACTCAGTGTTTGTAACAGTGTTTGGACCCTAAGACGTGTTGTAATTGGTCGGAATTACCTCATTAAAAAATCACTTGCATTCCAAAGAATGGAGGTGTGTTATTTTGATTGGTCGGAAATACCTCATTAAAAATTAACTTTCTATGTAAACAGTACAGAGACTTCTTGTAATTGGTCGGAGCTAGCTAATTAAAAAAAAAAATATTTTCCTTGCAAACTGAAGATGTTCAGCGCCACCTTATTAACATTCAGTTGTCAGGATTAGAAGTTTAAAATATTGTTTCTGAAAATTATGCAATGTTTTACATGGGGTACGGACTGTTTGCCACCGGACAATTTGCCACCAACATTCGACAAAGCGGACAATTTGCCAGCACTTTTCGCAAAGGACAATTTGCCACCATTATAATATGGGTTTAAGTACAATGAACTGTCAAAATTTTTAATTGAGTCCATGCTCTCTCCGACTTGTTTTGCCTACAGAAAGCATGAATACATATTTTTCTGAAATACATTTGTAAATGGTTTCTAATGTGTTATTGTGGTTTTATAGGGCATTTTGATAAATTTAAGTAATCAAAATCCGGACCCTGGTTATAAAACTCAATGATCAGAAATATAAATTGTTTTAAATAATTCATTTCTGGTTGAGATAGGCCTACTTGTCTGTTCAGAAATGAAGACATCCAAAAATTGTAATATTTTTTTTACTTTCACCAGCCTAAAAAATCAAACAGTGACGGACTAACTGAAAGTAATGGAAGTGATTCCCATTAACAAACTCAATTTTCAACATTTATTTCCCTCACTTGGGAGAATGAGGGGATGGTGCTTATCTTTCGGAATATAGAGTGGTTATTTTGGCACTAAAAAAGGAAGCAAATTAAAATTCTGGCACAATTAAAATTGAAGGACAGACATAAATAAAAATATAGTTTGAATGTAACAGTAATTTAAGTTCGTATGTACTAATCTAAGAACTGTTTCTCGCTAAGAATCAAACTCGTGGCTAATTTACAAAAAGAAAAAAAAGTAAAATATAATATTGACAGCTTCATCAGCGTAAATGTCATTTGGAGTTTTAATAAACAAATTGTTTTCTTACTTTGTGAGAAGTTAGTTGCACAGAGGTACTAAATAATGACGTCTCTGTACTGTTTACAAAGAAATTTAATTTTTAAAGAGGTACTTCCGACCAATCAGGTACCTACAACTTTCCTTTTATTGGCCTATACATAACGTTTGTTCCGTTTATTACTGGAAAGAAACATGATTTTATCTTTATTCTTACTCTATTTTGTACTAAACATTAGACTTGTCATCATAAAGCTAGTTGGGGGAGGAGAAGAAATCGGACAACTGGGAAGATCTTGGAGAATACCACACGTGTCACATTCTGCCGGAGGCCATGATCGGCCAATTGGGAAGGAATTCAGGTAGTCGGACAATTGGGAATCGGACAACTGGGAATAAATCGTTGGCCGTTGGGTTCAAAGCCACGACCTACCGAATGCAACGCCAACACTCTACCACTGAACCACTCTATATATAAGTTAAATGTCTGTGGAGCAGAGCTGAAATCCGGTCTGACCCGAACGTAGGTGACCTGGTGACCCAGAGCAAAACATGCCCCGATTTACCCGGTCTGCGAATTTCGGTGTCGTGTTTTTCGTGCTCTGGGGGTAAACCCAGAGATCACCCCTGAAAGAAACGCTATTCAAACGCAAGGAAAATAAAAACTGTGCTTTGTCCTCCGGGTTACCAGGTCAAAATCGGATCAGACCGGGCCTGACGCCTAGACCCAGTGACCCGTTTCAGCTCTGCTGTGGAGAGTGATCAAAAAGTATGGAGATGTGTTTATGCTCTTAAACTACTTAAAGAAGGCAAGTAGACAGTAATGGGTCCTAGGTAGAAGGCGCTACCTGTTGTAGGGTATGTTCTTCATGGATGCCATTTTGAATTCCACAATATTGAATCTTGATTCACTTTTTTAAATGGGAAGAGTGTCGTGCAGCGTGTCATTTTGAGCTAGAATTTTACAGGAAATACTTTCCCGGGCTCAGTTTTCCAGTAAATATATTATTGTCAAAGATAAGGGCATATGCCACTAATATGTACTAATGATGAAATTGCCTAAAACACCACTTTTGTTTTGAAATAACAAAGGAAGTGCAACCGAAATGCATACAAATTGTTCCTGAGTATAGTGTCCTATTGATATTGATTTTTAATTATGTGGGTGGTTTCATTTTCTCCGTTATTTCAAAACTGAAATGGCGTGGTAGGCCATTGCATGACAGACTTTAAAATGGCGGCCATGAAGAACATAGCCTCCGCAGGTATTACCTTCCACGTAGGACCCATTATTGTATGTTTGCTTTCAATTTCTTTCAGCAATTTAAGAACATAAAAACATTTCCACAGACAAGAATCTGACTTTAATATCATCGATATCTTGCAAAGCCACTGCACTCAAGTGACCAAACTTTGCATGCGCACATTCTAATCACGACGGAAGAAAATATATATAATTCATTTCTGCCCCATCAGTATGTTTGCTTGTACGAAAAGAGTGGTAACCCGATTTGTCCTGTATTGTAGCATTAACACCTCGTAAGTTGGTAAGATACATGCCTTAATCATTGGTACCAGTAGCGCTTGTTCGTAATCTTAATTGCACCAAACTTGCTATATAGGCTTTCATTTTACTGGTATAGCGGATAAGATAAACGCGATAGCAAGGGTGATTTGTGCTTACGGCCACTGCTTCGAGTGGAAAAATATTTTAGTTGAACAGTGGAATTATAAACCTATAAATTTATAAAAAATCATTTTTACTTAATTTTGTAATACTAAAAAGGATAACTAATGTACCTTTTAACCTGGAGGATGTGATTTAAATGCGTCATACTCATAACAATAGCTAAAACACGTGTAGCCAACAACAAATTAAATACTGAAGAATGCTCGCTAGTGGTGAATTATTATTATAGTTAATATAAATTGCCACCACAAGAATACAAAATCCTGTATTCACAGTTCAGTTTAAACTTATTGTCAAAATAGATTTCGAAAACACTTTCGACATTCTTTCCCGTCTTGAATTTATGCCGGAACGCTCGAGGCTAGATTTCCATTATGCCGGAACGTCATTCCAGTGCGTTCCGGTCCGACTTCAGCACTGTTTACGGCTATAGATGCACTGAATTCAGCCACGTATACAGGGTAAGTCAAAATTATGATTTCATAAATTTATTTTGTGAAATATAATGAACATATCTTAATGTGAGCTACGCGCAAGGAAAGGCAAAAGTTCAAAGTTTAGTTGAGTTTAGTTTATGTCCCGTGTGGTTGCATTGTCTACCGCTACGCGGCGCTGGAAGCAGTTAACGAAAATGGCGCTGACTGGAGAGCAGAAATCGTTCTGTGTGCTGGATTACCATGTAAACAACTCTGTGATGAGTGTTCAACGGCATTTCCGTACCAAGTATGGCAGAGACCCATCTACTGGAAAAACCATTCGTACGTGGTATGAAAAATTCAGAGATACGGGCTGAATCTGTAAGCGAAAATCGACTGGCTGTCCTTCAGCTGAGGAAGAGACAGTGGAACGTGTTCACGCCAGTTTTGTGCGGAGTCCACAGAAGTCTACCTACCGGGCAGCGAGGGAACTTGAAATGCCACAGAAAACTGTATGGTGAATTCTGCGGAAACGTTTACAAATGAAATCCTATCGCTTGCAACAAGTACAAGGATAAAAAGACACTGAATATGCTGCTCGAGCGTCTTTCTGTGCTGATTTTCTCACGTTAATGGAAGAGGATGGGTTCGCCGAAAGGTTACGTTACAGTGATGAAGCGGTGTTTCACCTTTCTGGGAATGTGAATAGACACAACGTAAGGATCTGGGGAACTGATAATCCCCACGCAGTTGTGGAACACCAACGCGATTCACCCAAGGTGAATGTGTTTTGTGCCATTACCCCTGAAAAGATTTATGGGCCCTTTTTCTTCCTTGAACCTACTGTGACAGGACATGTTTTTCTTGATATGCTGCAACAATGGCTCCTTCCACAGCTCGAAGAGGATAGTGCAGATTTCATTCTTCAATTGGATGGTGCCCCTCCGCATTACCATGGCAGCGTTCGGGATCATCTGAATGAGGCATTGCCACAGCGCTGGATAGGCCGTGCATCTCAGGAGGATCGAGTTCTCATTCGTTGGCCACCTCGTTCTCCCGATCTGACCCCGTGTGATTTCTTTTTGTGGGGTTTCATAAAGGATCGTGTTTACGTACCACCACTTCCAACAACATTTGATGACCTTCGCTCCCCGCATCGCAGCAGCCATTGCAGAGATTGACCGTGACACACTACACAAGGTTTGGCAGGAGATAAACTATCGGCTTGATGTGTGTCGTGTTACGCGAGGTGCTCACATAGAGCACTTGTGATGTGACTGAAAAAATCTTTGAGAGTTACCCTTCTTATCACATGTATTACATTCAGATATGTTCATTATATTTCACAAAATAAATTTATGAAATCGGGTACATCATTTTGACTTACCCTGTATAGGAAAAAATGAAATAAGATTTTATGATTCTAAATCCCGCTTTTTTTTGTGACTACGTGATTTTTCTTATTTAATATTTCTTCATCCTCGCTTAATGTTGACTTCTAGCGGGATTTGCTTTCAAGGCTTGTATAAAGCAACGATTTCTAACGCTAGATGGTAGCACTAACTTCGTATGCCTCTAATGTATTTTTTTCCCGTTGCACGAAAATTCAATGTTACTTCTACAAATTGAACGCTAGAGAGTTCAGACTTTCAGAGAAGTTTCAAGAGTTATATCCGTGAAGATGTTTTCATTTCTATTTTCTTTATTGTTGAAACCGCTTGATTGTTGTAGTGGCTATCCAAGCCTACGAGAAATGAAGCTCTCTCAACAATGAACAAAACAGAAAATAGCTTGAAATGGTTATGTATGCTTTTCCTCTTAGAAAGTTTGAACTCTCTAGGCTTGAATTTGTAGGAGCAATTCGTGAGACGAAAAATACATTTGAAAAGTAATGTTGCCATCTACTTTTAGAGATCGCTGCTTTGCACTAATCTTAACGAATCTGTCTAGTGACGCAGACAACAAGCTATGCACATTAATGTATTTTAGTACCCTAGTATAATATGTATGTATAATCCGTGCTCGTAACATTTTGCCCTATTTTGCAAAAAAAAAGAAGAAGAAGAAGAAACAAATCTGGTTATATAGGCGCGAATACATTATGTCGGATTTTTACTCAACCTTTCATTTTGATGAAAAAAAATCGACCACAGATATAAAGTAAAGGACAAAAATATACGTAAATTGAGCAGAAGATGTTCTCAGAACTGAGGAAGAGAAACTACTGTCGTTACGTATAAAGGAGAAAAGTTATCCGCAACAACAAGGAGAGATTGCTGGCGCAGTGGTAGGGGGGAATATGGCGTCCAAAGGCTCTCAATTGTGAAAGATTGGGGGATGTAGTCCAAAGAAGCGTGGGGGGGCGATGAAGAAAATAAAGAAACCTGAAGAAGAAAGATCTGGCAACAAGCCTGATGTACAATAAAATAAAGGAAGAAAGAAAAAAGTAGTCAACGAAGTACTTTGGAATGAATGAAACCGCAGCAAGAGAGGCAGAACGTAGGAGAGAGAAAAAAAAACCTGTTCCATAACTTGCTGAGACTGAACGAGATAAGAGACGTGGTGATCGATAAGTTGCCATGACAAAAGAGTCTTATGTAACACTTTTCTTTTTCTTAGAAGACGTCCAAATGTGAAGATATAAGGGGCAAGTACTAACCACTACATTCTGTAGGCGTCTATCACTTTGACGTGATTACAAAGAAGGAGTTCCTCTTAATCAGTACTTTAGAAGTTTCTTATTTCACTGTTCTTTGTAATGAAAGATTAATTTTTGATTCCGTGGATGAAGTAATACGTCTAACAGTAATCATCTTCTGAAATTACATCTCTTGATTTTAGTTTATGTTAAACTTTGATATAATATATTACGAAGAAAGTACATACACAAGTTAAGATTACAATGAAAGCAGATGGGATGTCCATTATTAAAAAAAATGGGTTTGTACACATACTATACACAACCTAACAGCCAATAGGAAAGTTTTATTCCATAAGCGTAACTGAGCTATAAGTTATAGCAATTTTTAAAATACAAAATGCATGGGACTAAATGGAAGAGTTGGATTTTAAAATGTATTTTACGAGAAATCACCATTTTATAGACATCCTAGTTTCTTTCTTTTACTCGCTACACACTTTCGGCATAGACGTAAGTTAGAGAAATGAAAAAAAGAAAAGATATGAAATCCTAGTAGCAGCAAATTAAAACACCTGATTCCTCCCCCACCTAAGATTTAGTAAAAGAATTATTATTTCGATCCAGAAAAAAATTGACAGGTATTGTTTGGTATTGAGTATATTTTTATTGTGATGCTTCTATAGGGGAAGTCAGGTAAATATGAGCATAGCTAATGAAAATGCGATTGTATCTCAAAAATGGTTTATTACAAAAAATTCAAAATATGACTAAAAGCAAGACAGATTCTTCTTTGAACAACGCTAGAAAGTACAGAGTTGTACATACTCTCGTATCCGTGTAATGAAGAGGAAAGTAAGGTAGGTATGCAGTGCTCATATTTCCCATGGTACAAGGGTAATATGAGCACTGCATAGCGTATATATGAGCACCATTCTGTGTCAATATCTGCACACCCAATACAAGTGAAAAATAATAAAATAACAGTAGAATATACAAAGTGCAGACTTTGTCATCCATGTCATTACAAATTAGGTTGCTTTTTAGTATCTCTCCCAAATAATTTCGTAGTGATTAGGCCTATGAATTGTGATATTGTAACTATTACTGGCTTTAGGTTAAATGCTAAAGATAACGTTAGGTTAGTTTACTTTACAAATGGTCAAATAGGCCTATACATTCGAGTACTGTAAGGAATATAGCTTAGTAACATCTGCTGCACGTAGGCTTACTTTAGAAAGTAATAGTCTTTGATTCATTTGGGGGAGGTACTAAATGCCATCCACAAATTATTATGTCATTATAGATTTTCTGCTCTAGTTAATACCTGCAAAAGCTATTACTAAAGGAACCTTATAATCCCGCTCAGGATGTCAGTCTGGCCGTCCGTGTCCAGAAATTAAACCTCATGGGGAACTGCACGGTGTAGGTGTAGGTGTAGTTGAAAAGGTCTTGACTAGACTATCTCAGAGTCCCAGAACCGTCGAAGTTGGTGCAGTAGTTAAGTGTAGCCAACCCATTATTTAAAAAAACAAGTTTAAATTGTTTTCATTCAGTTAGACCTAGCAGCGCCACACTTAAGCAAAAACATCAATCGGCACAACAACAACAACAAACACTGAGCTGTCTACGTACCGAATCACATCACCTGCCAGTGTTGCCAACCTATGTTTAATAATATCATTTTTATTTTCAAATTGCTTCCATTAATTTAGACATAGCACCATCAGCCTTGGCACATTATTCGACACAAGAGAAAAGGTGTGGGTTTTCGTCTACCTAAGTACTGTATTGTCAGTGTTGCCAACCTACTTAATAAAAAAATAATGCTTGCATGGCTAAAATGCTATGAATGCACCGGAGTTTTCATGATTGTTAGCAGACTCGCAGCGCTCTATTTTATTTTAATGTAATCTTTCTACAAGTTTTACGACCGTTTGGCAGACCTAATCAGTGCTTTCTTCAGACGTCATAACATCTCTGAAAGAAATTGGCGAGTCGGTAGACATAAAGATCTGAATACTTTTACAAACAATACGCAAGGAAAAATGTTCTCATTGATGAAATATGAGGTAAGTTGAGAAAAGTGAAAGTATTTTAAAGAAACTGTTTACGAAAAAAAAAATGTATCAAAACAAATTCAATAGCATTAGGATAATCTATTAAGATTGGAAATTTGTAGTTAATATACACACAGTTATTCACATAATTTTCATAATTAATCTAGATTTGTATTTAGAGAAAAGGTAATATAGATGGCTCGCTGATGCCATGATTATTTTACAGATCTTAAGACAGCGTAAAGATTAGAAGCTTGACATTTAAGTCAAAAATTAAATTTTATTGGTAACGATTCATTTTCGTTTTCGTTTCGTTGTCATGGCGGGTTTTTAAATGAAAAAAGTACCGAGCGTGAGCTCTTGCCTTGCATGTGATTGTAATTTGTCAGTTAAGAATGCAAATGGACTGTGGAATCAATTACATACCTTCAAATCATTCTTAAAAGAATAGAAAATAGATATAGCATTAATTAATGAAACACGATTCATTTCAACTACAATTTAGCTTATATAGCAGGTACTATTTGTCTGCTAATATTCATACAAGAACTTCAGTTCGACTAATAGATTAACTTAACAGCATGAAAGAAAATGCTTGGTCATGTTGTGTGCTTTAGTGGTTATTTCTAATAAGAAAAGCATGAATTAAGGTTCCTTATTTAAGTACGGAAATATCAAAATCAAGGAATGTTAAGGTGAAACTTTCTGGAACCACCTTCTGGCCAATGTGACTCATTTTCGTGTTCAGATGGATCCTGATTGCATACACAACGGTACGCGGTTATACAATTGTGTCGTTTATTAAGTAGGGCTACCGTAATGTCGTCTACTTTGCACACAGGAATTCCTCCAGGATTTTCAGTTTTGGGGGAGCTAATTATTATATACCAAACTGACTGCGGGAAGCTGTATCATGTGATACGCTATCACTAGTACGATTGGATTTGCAAGCTTTACCTGCCATCCTACCTAATGGTCGAATATATATATATATATATATATATATGAGCTCCTGCGTAGCCTAGTCGGTAGCGCGCTCGACTTCAGTGCGAGCGGTCCCGGGTTCGATTCCCGGTGGGGGCTCAAAAATTTCGGTGTTGACCCAGCATCGTGAGGACAATTGGGGAGCTGCTGTGAATAAAAGACAGTGGCGATCACAGTGAGGGCTTCGGCTCTCCTCTCCCAACCCGTCTGGTCAGCGTGGGAGCAGTAGACCAACTCCTCCCTTCGGGGAGAGGCCTCATCCACTAGTGGATTGAATATGGCTGTGATTTATTTATTATATATATAATATAATATATTATATCTAATAGATCAGTCTCGTTACCATGGAAACGGTATTTTGACATTCAGATGTGGTTCAAGTCTGAAAGGTTGAGTCCTATACAATATGTTAAGTTTGAATCAAATTAGTCTAAACGTTCTCACGTGAGGCGCGAACATAAGTTTTAGTAATTGTGCCGTTACCATGGAAACGTTAACCCTAGCACTAACCAAGATATTTTTGGCTGACATTAATTACCAAGGGGGTCTCTGAGGCCCTCAAGTAAAATGTCAGTATTTCTCAGGGAAACTATTTTATACTATCTGATATGAACTTTGGGTGTCAAAGACATCACACAGTTTTCTTCTATTTGATTACGATGTTTCAAAGTACAGTGTTGTACATATTTTGTACATGGACACATTGAAGTCCAAGATTTCTTTGTACAAAATATGACTGTTTAGTGTCACATATAACAATAATAATAATAATAAGTCATAGTCATATTCAATCCACGACTGGATGAGGCCTCTGCCTGAGGGAGGAGTTTGTCTACTGCTCCCACGCTAAACAGAGATATTGGAAGTTGGTTGATCAACTGTGATCGCCACCCACACATCACCGGACGTCCGTCGGATGTCCAAAATACGTCCCGAATGTCCGAAGAGATCCGGGATATCATGGGACATCCATGGGATGTCCGGTGGATATCCGAAACAGGACGTCCAAATTATATGCATCCCGGATATCCCTCGGACATCCTCTTTATGTCCTACAATGTCCAGTATTTTCCTTCCAGATATAAGTGTGAAGATAGACTCAAAGACGAAAAGAAATAATGTTGGGAAATTGGAGAAAATATGTACTGCCTTTACTGGAAGTGCTCTCTGAGCATTGTGGTATAACTAATTATTTGGGAAAATCTGCTATTTAATTTTGTCTAAAATACTCCTATTTTATTAATAGAGAGAGTTGGTGTTTCATGCGCGTGAGTTTGCTTCACATTCAGAAGGTTCCGAGTTTAAGTCAGAAACTGCATGTCCACCTTGGCTGAGATTTTCCAGTTTTCGGCAGTCCTTCCAAGTACCGTGGTGGTTCTCGATTAATGATGGAGTCGCTTCCCTGTTATTCCTTAATAAAGGTCAATTTCCAGATGCTAATACAAACATTCAGATAAATATGTGTAGGCTAGAGTTATTTTGGTGTTTTTTTTTGTAGTATGAAATGATATTTTTAACTGCAGGCTTGGATAGATATTTAGCAAGGAACCTGTAAATTTCTTGCGAAACCTGAAATCAATTAGCCTATTGGTATTTTAGGAAAGTAGCTATCAGAAACGGAATCTGATCGTCATTTGTTGAAACGTTATTGGTGAATGGGAAATGCGCTTTCATTTGTTTTTGTTTATTCCAGCCGAGGGACTAGGTTTATATATTTCGTGTAACGTTTTTATTTTAAGAAAAAAACTGAAGAATTGCAGTGATGATATTAGTTTATAGGAAATTGCTTATTTATATACACTTGAGTTTCATTTAACTAAATCTGATGGGTCCAAGAGTGATTCGGTTAAACGAAAATTCGGTTAGTCCAGAAACATAGTGATTGACATACAGTAGTTTGGTGGTATTGTACTACACGTTAAAAGAGCAACTTATTTTAAAATAAACAATTTTTCAAACATAGGCCTACCACTATAAAGTACAATGCAGTACAGTACACGCTTCTGAATTTACAAAGAACTTTAAAAAAAAAACAGTGTCTTTTCTTATTTTTGGCTTTCATTATTGACCGTAAGAGAACCCGTTGCCTACTCTATTATACCGGGTGAGTGAATTATCTATAGAACGTTGCCGGCAAGGCCGCTTTTAAGTTCCATAGACATGCAGATAGTGCAACTGGGCGTCAGACGGAATGTTGTGCTAGAGTGTGCTAGAATGTTGAAACTTGCAACGTTTGTTTCTTTTCTCCCCCTTACCTCACAACTTAAGGCGCTACGACGACAAACGCATTTTACCGGTATTTCTTCACTATATGGTATATGCACTCCAACACCCATATCATGAAAATCACTCTACGCATCACTTTTAATTGCTTTTCCCACTTAAAATCTTCATTTATGCATTTTGAAATTCTAGACACTTCAATGACATAGGGCTACGTGAGGCTAGAAAAGTCAGATTAGATCGTTTTTTAAACTTGTGCATTTAAAATTCTACACATTTGACTGACATAGGGTTTAGTGTGGTTACGTGTGCTTAGGTTAAATGAGGTTAGGTGTAGTTAGGTTAGTTTAGGTTAGGTTAGCTCAGGTCATCTTAGGTTAGCTTAGGTTAGGTTAGTTTAGGATAGGTTTAAGTTAGGTTGATTCAGGTTAGGTTCTTTATGTTATGTAAAGTTAGAACAGATTAGGTTAGGCTAGGTTAATTTAGGTTAGGTTGGTTGAGGTTATGTTAGGTTACATTATCCCTTGTACACTATACAATACAAATCATATTTAGTAGGCGTTCATTTTTGTAAGAATTTGTCCGATTTACGAACTTGGCCTGCAACTGAACTATCTGTAAAATTACCACATTGTGATGGGTTTGCAGTATTTCCTCTCTTGCACTGTTATTCCTCTTAAGATATATATTATTCATTTGTGTTTAAGACAATCAGAGTGAGTTAAACGCCCACTTACGGTTTAAGTCCACACATGCTCTGTAGGTTAAATAACGTTTAGCGCATACCGTGTCTTTTATGATTTGTAACACTGTGTTGATCACATTGCACTGAATTCAAGGGGTAGTGTGTTCCAATTCGCTGTACTGTATTTATTTATCCGGTTATACTGTATTTATCCGGTGATAGAAGCTTTCTGAGTAAGTAATAAGCACCGACCGAGTAAGCGTCTTCAAAGTAGCATTGTGAATATACTTATTTTTAATGACAGGAACGCTTCCGGCGTCCGTGAAACAAGTTGGGGATATAAATTTTCATGTCATTTTTGCAGTACCGTTACTCCGTTACCGGACCTGGATGGGACATTTAAAGAAATTATGAATTCGTTGCTGTCCGATGGACATCTCTATACAGGTCCTATAAATGTACGTTGCTGACCTAAAAAGGGCATCCGTAGAATGTCGAAAAGTCGCGCTTACGGATGTCCGATGACATCCGTATTTGTCCTTTAAATGCCCATTGCTGACCTAAAAAGGACGTCCATAGAATGTCCAAAAACCTTGAGTACGGATGTCCGATGGATATCCATATTTGTCCTTCAAATGTCTGTTGCGGATCTAAACAGGACGTCCATAGAATGTCCTAAGACCTTGCGTACGGATGTCCGATGGACATCCCTACATCATCTATAGATGTCCCTTGCGTACCTAAAAGGACGTCTGTCGGATGTCTACAGGAGTTGCGTATGGATATCCTACGGACATCCATTGGACATCCGCGGGACCTTTTTCGGACATCCTATGGACATTCGACATGTCCGCCAAGGATATCCTAAGGATATCCATGGGATGTCCGTGTGTTGTCTGGGCACTGTATTTTATTTACAGCAACTCCTCAGTTGCATCACGATGGGTGGGCACAGTTTCAGAGCCTCGCGCTTTGGAAAAATCGCTTGGCAGAGCCGGGAATCGAACCCGAGACCCCACGAACAGAAGTCAACGATGGTAACCACTAGAGCAGCGGGGCGGTCATGTCACATATAATAATAATAATAATAATAAATCATAGCTATATTCAATCCACTACTGTATTAAGCCTCTCTCTGGAGGGAGGAGATTCGTCTACTGCTCCCACGCTGACCATACGGGTTTTGAGAGGAGAGCCTAAGCTGTCACTGTCATCTGTCACTATCTGTCACTGTGATCTTCCACTACCTGTCACTGTAAGCTGTCACTATCTTTTATTCATAGCAGCACCCCAATTTGCATCACGATGCTGGGTTGTCACCGTTCCAGACTCACACGCCTCGGAAAAAATCCTTGGCAGCGCCAGGGATCGAACCCGGGACCCCTCAATCATAGTCATACACGATAACGACCTCCCAACGGGGTTCGGGTTATATATAAAGATTACCTCGAAATTCTACACTCCTCATTTTATCTTTCTCGTTTTAACTGACAGCTGACTAACAGGCTCAAAGGCTATAAAATGCAATTAAATATTGTTAATAAGAATATACTAAAGGATCTTAAGATAAAAATTAAAATTACAACTTCCTTGCTTAAATCTAAAGATCATTGAGTAGGCTTTCTATGAAAAGAACTTAGCATAATCTCAGAATTATGAAGAAAAATTAAAATTGATAAACCGATTAAAAGTAACGATTGAAAACCTATGACGTAGTATCTGACACGAGGACGTTGTAAACTTTACACGTACCAGAAATTTGATAAGCATCTCTAGTTACTTGCGACTTCCTATACGACGTAATAACAACAAGATATGTTATCCAAAGAAGTAAAGTTTCGCGTGTTGGTATAATCTTAGATTAAAACACCTCTCATCTATCTCCTAAGAAACACGTGAAAGTTTGAATCTAACACTCGAAACTGAGAAAGGAATCGAAAGAAGGGGGAGAGAAGCGTTAAATCTAAGGCTTAATTAGATGTGGCAATAATTTATTTTTTAACACGTCATTAATTTTAGCGTACAAGAGAAGAAGATGTGTATAGTACGCAATATGTAAGAGGAATGAATACCTCAATGCTTTTATCCGCAAAAACCTCCGAGTTGAGAGAGAGAGAGAGAGACAGAGAGTGAGATGGAGATAGTGTGTGTAGGAGAGAGCTTACATCGTTAATCGAGTTAGGGGGAGAGTAAACCTGTGCTTACAAGAAACATAGAGATACCAGCAACACCACGAACACTTTACGTGCTATACAGCGAGAATTGACATATAAATCTTTCATATTCGCACGAAGTTTCCTTACTACATGACATCAAGGCGTGACATCTAGGGGGCGGTAACGGAAGTAGAAGGAGAAGGAAGAAAAGCGAAGTTAACATGGCGTGTTAAACTACGTTCTCTAGCTGTTCTCCATTCTCGATGTTGAATCACGCTATGTTCATTTTTCTCTTTTTTTTTTTTCCTTTTATTCAACACGCTATTTTCAGTAATACGTCTTGCACTGCATTCTATTATTTTTTTCTAAATTATTTGTTTCTTCTACTTGGTTAAGTTGCAGCGTTGCCAGGCGATAAAAGAAAGTATGGCTAAGCAAACATGTAGATCTATTCTCATGTTATTAACGGCCTCTGCAAGGTAGCACTTTTATTAGGAATCTGGGAAGTAAATAATCCCCGGAAGGAAAGTCTTTAAACACCTTTCGAAAACCTTTTCCTTCAGCTGTCTTTATTGCTTAGGGTGTAGAGGGTCAGATTCCGGTATGAGAGACCCTGGTTCGATTCCAGGACACGGTAATCTCTTTCTTTTTTCTTTCCTATTGAACATTCCTACTTGTTTTTTTATGTCCCCTTATAGGCATTTTCAAACCTTTCACGCGCTTGTCTTGGGTTCCATCACCATGTAGATTATCTTTCCTTTACTTTCATTCAGTGATTCCGCCAGACCCTTCGCATGGGGGTGGTCATCCCCAAAATTCTTAAGACCTCCACAACTTTGAAATTCGTGTGGTCAAAAATCGATATAAACCATACAAAACTCTACTTATACCATTCTCATTTTGACTTTACACCCCTCCAAAGGAGTCATAACTGAAAATTCTGGCCGAATCCCTGTCATTTCTTATAAATCCTATCTCAAAGCTGATTTCAACTACTAATAAATGCTCCTTTGTAATTTTAAAAGCACTTTCAAAATTTTAACGCGATTTGGAATTATGCCTGCGTAACAGACACGTTGAAATATATACTGTATGTTGGCATGCTCATATGTTTTTCTGTGCTATCTACTTTCCCCGTAGTTATTATTGAGAGTTTCGCTGCTCTGCACTATGTCTATGATCAGAAGTTAACATGTCAGGAGCAATTACAGTGGCAGACTCTTGTAGGTTCCAGTTAACTTGTCCAATCCTTATACATGGTCCCACAAAATAAAATGTAAATTTAAAAAATATTTTTTAAAGGTCATTTTACTACCGAAAGAAAATAGAATTGATTCATATATCACATTTGACGCCTAACATCTCCACATTGACGATGGCCACAAATGCCAAAACTTGGTTGGTATGCGGATCACACTTCATGAATAGATGTTTTTAGTTACATAATTCAGAGATTTTTTTTATTGGGAATCGGAGGTTACGCGTTGAATGAATTGTTTTATTAGAAATCGAGGATTAGTCAGGAACTAGATTTAAAATATAAATAATAATAATAATGTGGATATTCTCAATTAACTTCTCAGGAAGCTTCAAGGTAAATCAGTTTTAAGTGATGACGTTGTACTACTAAAGGCTACCAACAAACTCGCTCAGTTCAATAATAGTCACTGCTGATGGAATCTTTTACACATTTGATAGTGGACATGAAAAAGACGAGATATGCAAATAAAAATGAAATTAATTAAAACTAGAATTTAATTATGTCTTACAATATTATATTGGACACTCATAGAAAAATAAATTGTTGTCGTGTACTGTGATATATATGGCCATAGAGTTTGCAATTGTCTATAGAGTTATCTTGGTATTGATCCATTCCTGTATGACCTTAGATAGATACGTTCAATAGCAGGAACATTGTTTTGTTTTGTGGTGTATCGATTCCAGTTAATGTATTCAGAGTGTCACACAGACATCTCTCTCTCTCTCTCTCTCTCTCTCACACACACACACACAGACATGTATGTCTAATATGCAATATTGGACTTTTAATCGATCTTGTGTAAGAAAAGCAATGTTTTTTTTTTTGGCTTGTATACAGTACGGTACACATGTTTTTAATCAATGAGAACCGGAACCGGAGCAGTCCAGTTTATTAAGCTGTTGTGAAGAATGGTGTGTGATTGTGTATTAACGTACTACAGTGAAGATGTTGGTATGTATATTCACTGGACAATGCTCATTTTCAACATGAATGTTTGTTCCCAGATAGCATGACAACTTGAAACAAGTTTGTCAGTCACGTTAAGCTTAGCATACTTGTATACCGTACTGAACGTAATTAACACAGATGAAAGAAACTTGTCCCAACAACGTAAATGGCTTAGTTGTTATAACTAACCTAATTCAAGCTTATAGAAATGAACAGTTTTGCGAAGAAACCTATCAAACAAAATTTATTTCAAATTTTGTTTCATTGCGCTCTCGTTGTCGCCGTAGGCTAGGACTGTTTGGCCGTAGGCTAATCTTCGCCAACTCCCAACCTTTTACAACGGACGTCTCTTGCGATCTGATGCACTAACAATATAAATAACGCTTGGAAAACAAATTAGATAATGTGATTCCGTAGTCTGGTGACTACAGTATCGTATTAGTGTGCCGTGGGACCTCAAATCGATTCCCACCCAGGCTAACTCTTCCTTTTTTAAGAAGTACATAATGTTTTTCTTTCTTGTCCTGGGAAGGCAATTGCAAACGTGATTCTTGTAAACTATACGAACTGATTTAACTTTATTTAAACCTTTTTGGCTTTTTTTTTGTTACATTAAATTGTCACACTTGTCAAAGCAAGCTTTATTCACTTTTAGTCACGTCAAACTTGCTATGTGGGTTGCTACGTCGTGATGTTGAATCTGAATTATATTTATGGCTTTTGACATCTAAGGCTCAGGCCGGGAGAGGGTAGGGGAAAGGATTAGGGAAGGTGTCGGCCACGGCCTATGTTGAAGGTACCATCCCGGCATTTGCCTGGTGTGACTGAGGAAAAACCCTGGAAAACCTCAGTCAGGATGGTCGATCGTTGGAGTCGAACCCACGACCTCCCGAACGTGGCGACGTGATGTTATTACAATTTGATCATAACATAGTCCAATCTAACCTAAACTCATAGGGCCTAAGAAATGAAAAATTAGAACATGTACGTCCATATTAAATGTAATTTTCTTGTCACATGGCTAATATAAAATTTGATTTTCGTTTATGTATATATTGAAAATATTTTGAATTTTTCCAATAATCAACTTTAAATCATGTTCAATACATCCGTCTGGGTACTCTGAAAGGCAGCTATTTCTGCAGAGTTTTAGACTTTTTTTGTTACGAGCACCATTCAATTTGAAATGGGGGAAGTTTCAAGTAACTGATACATTTGTGTAAGTTGGAAGTTAAGAAACTTTAAAATTAGACATATTTTGCTATCTATTACTTTGTGAATAATAAAATTAGTTTTTGCATTTAAAAAAAATCGAACAAGTATGAAATATCAACTTCGTTTGATTTTCATTTGAATTTGTTTATACACCTTAGATACCTTTGGCTCAGCCTCGGATAGGTGAGAGGAGAGAATGCTAGAAGAGAGTCGACCAGGGCTTAGTTTGAAGGTACCTATCACGAGATTGCATGGCGTGTTTAAGGAAAACCACTGGGAAAATCTCAGTCAGTATGGGCGGCTGCTAGGTTCGTTGCGAGGGCCTTTTCACTTAAAATTCAACCCTTGACCAACTGAGCTCTGGCTACTCGGCATTTCACCATCTTGAGTTCTAACCTTGGTAATTGGAAGAAAACTGACTTTCAGTTGCTATAATATTATTTTTAATCTGTGTATTTCAAAACGATTCGCTTAGAATTTAACAAATAATGAATTACACATTAATTTATTTATACACAGAGCATATGTGTTTGGTCCCAGTTGAACAACACAACAAAAATTAATAACCTCCGTGAAACTCCCCCCCCCCCCACCCACAAGGACTGCACAAACGACCAAAAGTAGTGACTGGGATTCGAACTTGATCCCGCGATTGCTAGTCGGATCTCTATTTCTTTTAGCACTGTACGATTTGCAAAGAACAAGTTTTTAAAATCTCTTCATTGTAGTGGATTGTCTTGATTACGATACCAAGAAAAGGCAATTCAATTGTGACATGAAGTATATTCAATATCAGTGATTCTGCCAGATCCTCCCGTGGGAGTGTAACCCCTCAAATCCTCGAGAACACTCCCCCCTCCAACTTTAACATTTTTGCGGTCAAAAATCTATAGAAACCATGCCAAACTCTACCTCCCAATTTTGACTTTACACCCCCCAAACTGAAAATCCTGGCGGACTCCCTGTTCAATATAAACAGACAACTGAGTAGCTTAGTTACAAACACTTTCCAGGAGCGTGCAAAAACCGTTTACTATAGAAAAAGCATTAATATTCCTATTGTTTTTATTTGGATACCAATATGTAATTACATAAAACTGAATGTGTAACAGATGTGATACATTATATTCAAAGGTTATTAGTTATTTACAAAACAAAATTGGACCTGGCCGGTCCAAGGTGTTTGTAACCAAGGTGTGGAAGTGGACGTCTTTGTAACAAGGACTGCAGGCATGAAACCATGGAAGTGATTCCTTGAGGTTGGTTTTTCAAAAGATAATACACTTAATAAAACAGATTTTAATTACAAGCTTTCTGTGTTACATTTTTTACTTTTTTATAGAAAAATCGTTAACTGACAATTTTCAGAACGTCATCATACTCATCATCATTGTTGGTTGCACATTTACACAGATCCACTTGTTCGTTTTCTTGTGATCCGTGATTGGCTGAATACTGTGCTGCGATTGGCTACACTGAACCTGGCCGTATTTGAAACTAAGCGCTTGTGGAGCTGGCCGGTTTTTTCTTCAAAGAAGTCACGTATTTAAATGAAGGAAAGAACGATCAAGGTATATTTTTTGAAAGATGTGAGAAAAAACTCATTTTAAGCGTAAACATTTGAATTTAAAGTTACTTTTGCTTTGGGTATCTTTGCTTGAACTCAAAGACATGCCTAGAGCAAAACATAACTTTAAATTCAAGTGTTTACGCTCTAAAATGCGTTTTTTTTTTCTCACAACTTTCAAAAATTGACCTTGGTTGTTCTTCCCGTGTACCCTTCAAATACATTTTTAACACGTCTCTGGGCGTTTTTGTAACGAAAGAGATTTAGTATTGCATAGAGGGTGATACCACCTAGCGGAAACAATGTCTAACTCTTTTTTTGTGAAAAAAAAATGGACCAGGTTGTGTTTGTAACTGGGCTACTCAATTGGTCGTATCACTGTAGCTTAATGACTAGAACACCCGTCCAGAAATAGACAGATCCAGATTGTGACCATACGAATTGTTTATTTATGGATATACTGAAGAAGTTGCGTCCTCTTATGTTACTAACTGTAAGAGTGATTACGTGTGAATTTACTAGCTACTGAAGTTTTAACATTTAGTAATTTTTCTCTCTCACTACATACCATTCATCAAATCATAATGAGGTAAACTCCTGTAATGTTATGAATATGTCTTTAGTTAATTTATGTTAATTACATCATTACTAATTTCGGATTCATGATTAAAATTACCGTGATTAAGTGCACGAAAAGAACATATCGTGTGTGTAAGTAATAATTTATGAACATTCATTACTTTTGCTACATAATTTCTACTTGGAAATTATATATTTATGAATGAAATTATAATTGAGTGAGTTATAGCAGAAACGACACAGGTGACATCTTTTATATTTTTCAGTTACTCACACGTCCTTGCGTAGTATTTGAATACATAATTTTAGTGTAAGAATGACTCATCTGTCATGATTGCTTCCCTGTTTAAAATAAAGTGATCATTGTCTTTTCGGTCACACGTAAAATTTGGAACACTAATAAATAAGACAATTAGAATTATGCTTTACACAGCTGAAAATTATGCTTTTCATTTTCCTACATTTTGGTTTTCTTGTGAAATTATCAGAATTATGCATCAAGTCCACTGTACTGATATACAGGGTAAGTCAAAATGATGTACCCGATTTCATAAATTTATTTTGTGAAATATAATGAACATATCTGAATGTAATACATGTGGTAAGAAGGGTAACTCTCAAAGTTTTTTTCAGTCACATCACAAGTGCTCTATGTGAGCACCTCGCGTAACACGACACACATCAAGCCGATAGTCTATCTCCTGCCAAACCTTGTGTAGTGTGTCACGGTCAATCTCTGCAGTGGCTGCTGTGATGCGGGCGCGAAGGTCACCCAATGTTGTTGGAAGTGGTGGTACGTAAACACGATCCTTTATGAAACCCCACAAAAAGAAATCACACGGGGTCAGATCGGGGGAACGAGGTGGCCAACGAATGAGAACTCGATCCTCCTGAGATGCACGGCCTATCCAGCGCTGTGGCAATGCCTCATTGAGATGATCCCGAACGCTGCCATGGTAATGCGGAGGGGCACCATCCAA
>JAGDQP010008712.1:943-12425 GCA_022664845.1 Lepisma saccharinum | reverse complement strand
TAATTTACGATAACAGAACGAAATTAATTGCACAATATAGCCAACCTTTTTGGTGAGGTAGGGTTTGACATGGTATCAATAATACATAATTTACGGTAACAGAACGAAATTAATTGCACAATATAGCCAACCTTTTTGGTGAGGTAGTGTTTGACATGGTACCAATAATACATAATTTACGATAACAGAACGAAAATAATTACACAGTATAACCAACCGTTTTGGTGAGGTAGTGTTTGACATGACACTAGCAATACATAGTTTACGGTAACAGAACGAAATTAATTACACACAATAGCCCGTGATGGTATAAAATCAACTGAACCATTTACTAAATATGTGAAACCAAGATGAACTAAATTAATTCGTTGACACATTCAGTGATGATTTTAGATCACGATCAAATACAACTATATTGTCGTTAGGCTAATTTAGGTTCACTAAAGTAAACATTCATTACCTCTTTGTACAACTAAAAGGGTCAGTTAAAGTGCAGCTTGCGTTAGGTAAGGTTAGTTTAGTTTAGGTTAGATTGGGTTAGATTAAGTAAGGTTAGGCTAAGTTAATTAAGTTAGTCATGATTAAGCAAGAGTAGGTTAGGTTAAGAAAGGCTATTTTGAGTTAGCTTGGATAAGTTAAGATTACTTTAGGTTAGGTTAAATTAGTGGTTGTTTTAATGTGAATGTTTGCCAGTTAATGAAATTGAACCCAAGCTAAACAAACTTAACCACAAGTCTTATGACTATTGTGTGAAAGCAGTAGTAAATGTTACTAAGTCATCAATATTTCGTGCATTTACCAAGGCAGATCTGTGATTTTAATCAATGACTGACAATTAGGTACAATAAGTATAATTTCGTACCTTTTCAGCAATGCATGTAATGAACTAGCCGTGATTTCTAGTCCCTAAACAAAGCTAACGTACCATAAAACCTATTTCGTAAGACATTATACATAGGACACTAAATAGGTAAGTGATGGGAAAGAAAACCTTACCATCAAACGTGATGGTAGCAACAAAACACTGAGTTAACGAATTAATGAAATAGAATATGACATGCCAAAATAATCTTGTAACGGTTAATTAAGCGTGACTTACTATTTCCAGTTAAGGTCAATAATAAATAATATGACACGGTGTTTTACTTTTGAGTCGCCTAGAAAATTACACTGCATAAAAATGGTTGTATTAATTCACCCCTTTTCGGTGTCCAAGGGTGACCACCACTATTTTATGTTAAATCAACAAGATTTGTTGTGTTATTTCGATGACCCAATAGTGTGATAATTCTAGTATGACTCCATCTATTGTGTTGAAATAACAATAACAATACATTCATTGTCTTGAATCAACGAAATCAACTCCGTTTGTTGTGTTGGTTTAACACAAAAAAAAGTGATGGTCACGCTGGGACACCAAAAGGTGTGAATTAACATAGTCAATGCTTTGTTGTGTAAAGAAGTATTTCGATTTGAGCGGAAAGAGTGGACCATTTTAGAGTGAATTTTCATCAGTGAGAAGATGAAATATTTCCGCTCACGAATGTTGGGATCTGCGTATGATAGTCTATTTCAATGGGAATGGGAATGTAGACATATGTTTTAGGTTAATTTTCATCTATTCGAATATTTTTTTTTCTTTAGAACACGAAAACGACGCAATCAAATGTTGAAAATGTAAAAAGATTCAAAAAGGGAGCATTTATTCATAAGCACTAACAAATAAAAGTAATGTACTTATGAATGAAAAAGTAAAAAAAAGAAAATACTCGGAGAGATTTGAACCCGGTACCTTCACACCCAGTTATCCAAAGCCTTAACCCCTGAGCTAGCCGTCCAACAGCAATGATACGCCTTTGAAATGGTTTCTTTCGTCTCTTCCGGGTACTTGAGAACAACGTTTAAATCTTTCTTGTACAAAACTTTCTCCTGACGTCCTTGGAGACTTTCTCCTGAACTCTCAAAGAAAAGTTTCAGGTTTGCGGTTGCTTTTTTTAAACTAAACACAACGCTATACAATTCACAGCATAGCTTAGTTTTTTCGATAACCTTTGCAGTTACAAATGGCGAAGAATAAAGTTGACTAAAAACCATGATCCATTGTAAATCACTCTCTAAAAAGATCGAAGAAATAAAGCACTCTAAAATGATAAGAAATCGCTCTTTGAAGTTTTAAAAAATAAATTACATTCAGAAGGACGGAATTCCATCTAGAAAGAGCTCATTTTTCATCTAAAATAAAAGCATTTTGTTGAAAACGACTCTTTTAGATTGAAAATTCCGCTCTACAAAAGACTTCCCGCTCTAAAAAGAGTGAAAATTTTGCTCTTTTTATTTAGTGCGTTGTGCCCTGGTGCATAGATAAAAACTTTTTGTTTTTGTTAATAGTAAGAAACCTGTCTTTCCTGTAGTGTGACTGAGAAAATCCGTAGAAAAACCTCTGCGAGAATAACAGACAGTTGGGATCGTTCCCAGGATCTGATTACTATACCAAAGCTCTACAAACTGCGCTACGGCCGCTTGGATATAGTTGCGTTAAGTAGAGAAATTCACAATAGGTAGTGTGCAACGTCTCTGCCAAATAATCGTGCACCTAGGAAAAGTCTAATTTAACAAATAAATCAGCTTAAAAAATCCTTGTAATGTTTTATTTTAAGATTGAGATATCACGTTTCCATTTCAGTGGTATGCAATCGAGTGGAGTACCCTTTCTTATTATTCAAGCAAAGAATGCCTCGTTGTTTATCCAGCGAGTGCTTGTAGGGGAGGGGCTCTTAAACTTCTTAATGGTCCACTTAATGTCCCTCAACAGCCTTACTTGTGGCTTCTCGGATAGCTATCTCAGCGTCTTTTATGGATCAGCTGTTTAATGGGGCTGAAATGTAAACACCTGTAAAAGAAAATCAAGAGAGAGAGAGAGAGAAAAGAAAATCCACACGAGAGAAATTACGATAACAGAATCTTGGAGAGGAAAGAGTCTGAAATCTTTCTTCTTTGAGGTTTGGTATCATGGTCTGTTGCAAATTTAATCATGAACACTTTACTTCACTGATAATTTACCCTTCTCATAGTATTTGTAAAAGTCGGAAATAAAACGAATGTTTTGCAACAAAACGAAATGAATTTAAATAATGAATTAAATCTAAAAGTGTAGAAAATAGTAAAAGAAAAAAAAAGTATTACAATGAAATTGGAAGGGAAAAGATAGAAATACAGGCATAATGAAAAAGGAATTATGCAGAGGAAGGAGGAAAATAAACAACTAAAGAACAAGGTAAGTAAATTAATGATTGATTGAATGAATTAAAAGAAAAAGGAAAGAAAAAACATGAATGAATCATTCAATCAATGAAAAGAAGAATGTAAGAAAATAGTGAAAGGAATGAACAATGGAAAAACGAAAGAAATGAAGGAAGAATGAAAGGAAGGCGGAACGAAAAAGAGAGGAAGATAGAACCACAGAAGGGTAAAATAAATGAATGAATGAAATGTAGGAAACGAAGAAAGCAAGAAAAGAATAATGAAAACATACAGAATGAGGGAAAGAAAAGGCGAAAAGAAAGAACTAACAAAAGCATGGAAAAAGAAAACAGGAAGGAAGACTAAATGGGAGAAAGGAAGAAGTAAAAGGATAATAGCAAGAAGGAACAAAGAAGTGAAAGAGTGCCTAACGGAAGGAAGGAGAGATAATATAAAGAGAGAAAGTGGAAAGAAAGTCAGGAAAATGTAGAAATGAAAGAGAACGAAGAAAAGAAAGTAATTAAAAAGAAGGAATTAAAGAAATTAAGAAACGAAAGAAATACAGAAAGAAGGGAATAAATAATGAAGGAAAGGAAGAAAGGTCAATAACTAAAAAGAGAAAGAAAGAAAGAGGAAGGAAAGAAGGAAGAAATACAAGTGTTCGTCACCGTTGATAGGATTGTCTGAAGACTGGTAAATAATAAGTACTTGATAACATTGATAAATTAATTGAGAGCGATGTTCGGTCATGACACTCATCCGTGCAAATATCAAAAGTATTCCTAGAACACAGAAATCCAACAATCCAACCTTTGGAACTTCAAGATCGCAAATTTTTTAGCGTTCCCCGAAGGAATAATCTTTTAAGTTTGTTTTCATTTATACTACCAAGCAGAATTCTCCTTATGCGCCATTTTCTGTCCGTCCTGTACATTTCCTCAGAATATTTATCCCACTGTCCGCTCTTTTATGGAACTACAATTTACTTCCAACAAACTATAATATTTATATCAATTGGATTGCATTAGATCAGTGACCTTCACGCTTACATTGCCGGATGCGGACTACCTCACACTACACTGCTGCAAAAACATGACGCCATTACCCAGAATACTTCACGCTTCACATAAAAAACATAACTTACTTTCCGGACAACCCTCGTAATAACTTTATTGGCATTTTGTTAGCTGTCCCCGTAAAAAATAGTTCCCAGTTCTTTCTGCGAATTTGCGAAAGAAAATGAAAATATAGGTCTACTCCCACAAAACAATCTCAATATGAATTTAAGTGCAGTATTATTGCTTTGTATCACTACGTAATATGTTTTCCCAAATTAGTCATGGAAATTAGAGCTTCACTGCTCTTTTGTTCATGGAAAACAACGATCATGTCATTGGATTAAGGTAAATAACCAGTAGGTTTACAGCATACTGAAAAGCTTGTTAAAAGGAAGTGAAGGGGGGAAGGGATTCTGAAAAGGACAGATGTAGAAAACAGTAATGCCAAAGGTAGTTGGTAGATGTCATTGGCAGTCGTAGAAAGTTTCGAGAGGATGAGAAGCTTGTGTATATGGAAAGGGGAGAACAGCGTTTGACATTGGAAAAGGCGGATAAAAACAGCGTTCCACTTTTCGCTTTTTCCGCCCTTTTAACACTACCGCCCCCTCCAAGTTTTCCAACCCAACATTTCTCCCCCCCACAAAAAAAAACATTTCACGTAGAGTTAACACACACTGAAACCCCCCTAGAGTTGATTAACAGATGGCGAGCATGTTGACTTCACCATAGGCGCCACTAGTCGCGAGTTCTAACTTGATGGATGACGTCAGACGCAAAACAAGCTCAAAGTTCAAAAGCTCTCACTCTTTTTTTTTCCCCCGCTACCATTCCCTCATTTGCACACCCTACCCCACCTTACCCTACAACTGGTTCTCCCTTTTTGTGTGTTTATAAAATGTAACCTTCCACAAACATATCGAAACTTTCCCCTACTTGTCGACTCTTTCTGTTTCCGACCTCCGATCATATTCATAACATTTAAAAAGGAGAAACTTTCTCTTCAAGCCCCTTTTATGAAAAAAAAAAAGAAAAAGAAAACTGCATATAAGTGCAAAGAATACACAAATAGTGAAACCTTTTGCGAGTCTAGCTCGTTGTACAAGCCACTACTGATGGAGGGAGTTTGGTTTCTTTAGCGTCACCAACTTGAAAAGTTATTCTATTGAAATATTTCCCTACTCTTTTAGCTGCTATCCACCCCACTCCACCCCCACCCTTCCCAACAACCTGCTTTTGTTAATTTGTTATTAATTTTCAAAAGAACGGAGGACATAAAACGTACTTTTGATCTTTCGGTTCATTGATGTGGCAGCTTTTTGTGTACGTACGAAGTTTGATCGTGGTACTACCAGACTCAACTAAAATAAAAATTATAAGATAAACTAATATCTATTCAACGCTCTGCCATAATATCAATTTTTTTTTTGACATTAATAAAAGGACAGTATTCAACTAGAATAACGTATTTACGTAAAAGAGAACTTTTGTTCCAGGGACTAATGAAACGTGTTTAAAAGTGTATATATAGTCTTTTATATCTCTGTTATCAAGTTCGAATTTTCTTGACGTTTCGATGGCTTCCCTGACTCTTTTTCAGGAAATAAGAAGAGTCTAAAAAACCAAAGGATACAGTTGACATTGTTGAATACTGTAGGTTCGAGACAATCGTTTATATATAAGTCGAAATATATGTGACATCATATTTTTGTACAAAGAAATCTTGGGCCTTAATGTATCCATGTACAAAATACGCGAAATGTATCCTGGGGGTACCAAGGGATACGCGCTGTTCTAATTCCCGCATACAGCTCAAGCAGAAATCAAATAGAGACTTCAACAGAGACGTTCAGTGAATATCCGAACACGACTTTTTCAAGTGGTTATTGAGAAATGTCTGAATTCGCGCGACCCCCGTGAAATAACTATCGCGACCCCATGAAAAAATGAATTTGTGGGGTTTCGGCACAAAACGGGAAGGAATCCATAAACTACTGTTAGATACCAACATTGTAAAATGTAGCATTGCTCACGGTGATTTCATCGGGAATCTATATGTGGGGTTCTGGGGTACTTTCGGGTACCCACAATATCAGCTATAGATGTAGATGCGACTCGTTTATAGACAAAATGTACAGCACATACAGCCTTACATTCAGTGAAAATTTGAAGTAGATAAGTTAAATAGTTCCCTAGAGATGGTGTTTTAAATGTTTACCCCTGGTAACAAGGCATGGGGTACGGTAAGGAGACGAGGAGCCACTCACAAACGAAACATGAGTTTAAACGATCATTCATAGAAGATCGTACTTTAAAAGAGTACTGTTCGCTCACTTTATAAGCAACAATATTTTCCTATTTGTATGCAGTGATTCCCCCCCCCCCTCTCGCAGCCAGAGCCCCCTGTAGGGTGTCACCCGCCAAATTTTCAACAACCACCCCCTAAACTTTAAAACTTTCCGGTCAAAAATCGATAGACACCGCGCAAAACTCCACTTAAATAAACCCTCTCAATTTTGACTTTGCATTTCCCTAAACTGGAAATCCTGGCGGAATGCCTGTTTTTTATTCTTTTAATATTAAAATATTAATATATCAATCCTATTGGAGGTTACATATCTTTTTACGTTCTTATTTTACCTGCGAATAAATATTTATACTCACAAGGAAGGAAGGGTGACGGTTCTCAAACACACAAATCCAATTCACACGTAATACATCGCAAACAACATAACGAGATATGTAGATTACCAAAATTTAAGGTGCCATGGTCCAGGGAGAGGGGAGCTAGGGGGCTCCGGAACTTCGAATGTCACAAAAATGTATATAAAGGCCAGCCAGGGCTCATTTAAGAGCAGTAAGGGCTTGGGGGGCTAAAGTCTGATAGGGGGCCCTTTGTGAGTAGTCATGTGGAAAACACGATCATTTAACAGGCACAAAAAAAAAAAAAAACATTTATACCACTTAACTCTAGTACCTAGGTATACTCTAGTTTGTGTATTAGGTCGCATTTAAAAATACAAATAATAGAAGGGAAAGCCGCATATTGTAACTATAATAATATAATATAAACTTACCGTATCCTAGTTTCCATGAACAGGAGACGGGTCACATTGTTTCTATTGATAATAACTCATCTTCCTCATCAGGCGCCTCCCTGAAATTATCATGTATTGCAGGAGACCACTTACCTGAATCCTGAGGAATTGATTTGTCACCCAAGTTTTTACCTAACTCCCTTATTTTCGTGTTACCATTTCCACAATCACTTACCACGTCACTGTGATCACTGTTCCCAGCCTCATTGTCTTTTCTATCTATTTTACGGACTGAACGATTAGTATTTAGAGGAACACTAGGTCCATCATATTCACTGTAAATATCACTAGAAGTGGTGTTGGACTTAGGCTCTTCATCTGGTAATGCTTCGTCACTAGTAACTCCCGAATTGTTTTTTTTTTTTTTTTTTTTTTTGTAAAATAGTCTGTGAGTTTAGCACTTTTACTCAACTCTACCCGCAACTTTTCACTTAAGACTTTCAGTTTTCGTTTCGCAGCCCCACTTAACTTCTTTTTGGGTTCCATACTTTCAATCCACTAGAAATTAACACACTTGGAATAAATGCACGTTAGTTGGCATCAACACACCTTCAACAGTAAGTATCGAAACAGCACTGAAAAGGTTCTCAGTTGTAAGCAAGACATCAAAAAAGAAAATTAAAAAAAGTAAAGTTGGGGGGTTATCGTTAAAAAGCGCTGGACACCTGCAAATGCATTATGCATTGTCGAGATAAGGAAATATTACCTCCGCAATTGATGTTTTAGGCGGCGACTGAACAATAGAAATGCCTTTTCTATATATATAAAATTACGAAAAAAAAAAATAATTAATCTTAACCTGAAAACAAAACAAAATTCAAAGAAAGCAAATTAAATGAGGAAGAATTGAACTGACAATTCCTGTAAATACTTTTATTAGCATGTATATAACGTACTAAATTTTTGAAAGTCGATTAGAACGGAATGTGTAGGAAACGTAATGTAAAAGTTCTAATTACACAGGGCCCCCTGTAGCTCGGGGCCCGGGGCTACAGCCCCCTAGCCCCTCCTTAAATGGGCCCTGAAGGTAGTAGTGAGGTTTGAATGGAATTTCTTGAAAACGGGAAAAGTAATCAAAATAAAACTTGCACAACATATAACTGACCACAAGTAGTAACAAAAACCGTAAGCAGTGTTGTCATCTAGGAAGCAGCGTTGCCAACGCAGAACAAAGTTATATTTTTAAAAATAGCATTATACCGGATATACCAATGAATGCACAGTGGAAAAGTACTGTCAATAGAAAAGAAAATAGTACAAGTTGTTTGAACAGTGTTGCAAACTATGGAAGATATATGAGCTGAACGTTGTCGGGTTAGAAAACATATGTGGAGACACAGGCCGATATGCTGGTATCTGGAATAATAGTAAAAATGCTAATCAGTACGTATACTACCGAGGGTTGGGGAATAGTGAAAGCATTGTCACCACTGAATGGAAAGTCATTGTCACCGCGTGTCAAGTAAGTTATATTTAAAATGCACTAGTAACGATCAAAAGAGCATTGTGAACGCTGGTACCATAGTGTTGGTGTGATATATCTTCCATAGTTTGCAACACTGTGCAACCAACTTGTACTATTTTCTTTCATATTGCCAGTACTTTTTCACTCTGCGTGCATTAATTGGTATATTATGCTATTTAAAAAATGTAACTTTGTTCTGCGTTGGCAACACTGTTTATGGTTTTTGTTACTACTTGTGGTCAGTTATATGTTGTGCAAGTTTTATTTTGATTACTCTTCCCGTTTTCAAGATATTCCATTAAAACCTCACTACTGCCTTTATAGTATACATTTTTGTGGCATTCGGAGTTCCGGAGACCCTAGCTCCCCACCCCCTAGACCATGACTTCTTAAATTCTGGTAATCTATATATCTCGTTATGTTGCTTGCGATGTATTTGGTGTGAATAGGATTTGTGTGTTTGAGAACCGTGACCCTTCCTTGTCAGAAGGGAAGTCGGAATTATTTCTATGAATGAACGGAAAAACATTTTAAATATTTTTTCTCTTTCAGTCCTAATAGATTAAGCATTCCATTAAAGGTGGCACGTAAGAAAGGAAGCCGAAAATTTTACCGCTTTACTTTACACCGAAAATAAAATTAAGAAATTTTTAATATTACTCTAATTACTTTAATTTTAATATTACACGGATTTAGTACTCACAGTAATATTAAACCAACCCGAAACCCCACCAACACAAGTATCCCCGCATTTTCTCAGATTATAGTTCATACAATGTGATAGAATTCATGGTAAGTTTTGGAGTGGGTTATAGTCATATTACCCTACCCCATTCCTTATCATTGTGTCAAATGTTTACGACGACATTTCTCGGTAACCGTTTAGCTCATAAAAACTTCAGAGTTTCACTTAATGTAATGTTGTATGGTATTGTGTATTTTGTCTATAAACGAATCGGACGATCTACAATAGCTAATAGTTTGGGTACCCCATAGTACACGAGAACCCCACGCAGGTTCATTTAAAATTTTCTGTGAATGGTAGTTTAAAACAACTCGATCATATCCATGCTTAGTTTTCGAGTAGCTCATTGTTTTTATTACCGTACCCCATGCCTTGTTACCAAGGGGTAAAAACATTTACCACGTCATAAGGTGAGAACAATTTAATGTAGCTATTTTTAAAAATCACTTAATGTAGCCTTGCATTATACAGTAAGCAATACTTTACTTATTATATTGGCGTATGTAACTAGTTTTCACATTCCTTCTCGTTTCATACCAAAATCTCAAAAGCTCACTTTTCGTTGGGTCGCGATAGTAATTCAGTGCAATGTCGATAACCACTTGAAATATCGTGTTCGGGTTTTCACTGAACGTCTGAGTTGAAGTATCTCTTTTAATTCTGCTTGGAAAATGTGAGCTTTAAGCGGAAATTAGAACAGCGCGTATCCCTTGGTACCCCAGAACCCCAATTGACCCCTTGATTTTTGCAAAAAAATTCGTTTGGGATACGTAATTATGCAAACTTTTCTAAATTTTCTTCTCCTTATATAAAATACCCAAGAGCCCAAACCCTATCCAGACCTATGTAACAGATCTACTATACACCCTAAAAACTGTACATTTGAATTATGGATACAAAATTCCAATTTTGTATCCACAATTTTTGAGAAGCAGTGGCGAACCCAGGATTGGGTTTACAGGGGCGGTTCTTTACCTTCCAGTCCTTGGGAGGGAAGTAGTATAACCAGACCGATTCACTCCACATTTGCATATTTTAATTATTAAACATTTAGTTATTTCATGAAACTCTATAGACGACAGACAAATTCACTCCGTGGATTGTCAGGTTACTATTTGAGACACCCCTCCTTGAATGAATCTACGAAACAAGTTGCAACAAGAGTTTCTTGAACGAAAAATATAGACAACACGCAAATTCACTCCATGATTTAATTACGCAGTAATTGAACACTTGGTTAATGCTTGAATTTTATAGACGACAGACAAATTCACTCCGTGGATTGTCAGGTTACTATTTGAGACACCCCTCCTTGAATGAATCTACGAAACAAGTTAGAACAAGAGTTTCTTGAACGAAAAATATAGACAACACGCAAATTCACTCCATGATTTAATTACGTATTAATTAAACACGAACTTGTAGCATGAGACTCGGGCTGTAACCAGACAAATTCACTCCCCCTGAAGGCTTTTGGACGAAGAGAAAGAAAACACATAAAGATTAATTAGTTTTGAGAAAAAAAAATGGGTTGTCTTCGACGAGATACCTACAGGCGCAAAGAAATTAATTTAGTTGAAGAAGAAAAAAAGCAGAAAGGGTGGGAATGATTTTTTTTGAAAACGAAATAAGAAATAAAATTATTATTGTCGATCATTGATATGAATGCAAGAAACTTCAAGTACCTTTGAATATGACACACAAATAAATATATTTAGTAATTACATTAGTTTGATTAACAATTAACTAACTGGCATGAATTTAACTGTTTTGCTGACTTGCGTTGAAAGAAAAGAATGGTATTGCGGCAGATCCAATGGTTAAAGTTTAACTTGCTCCAAGTGTCAGAGTTTGTTACCTTGTGGCAGATCCACTGCTT
>JAGDQP010008711.1:0-61953 GCA_022664845.1 Lepisma saccharinum | reverse complement strand
ATACACTGTCATACCAAATTTCATTTCTCTATCTCGAACGATGTGAAAAATGGTATTTCAGCTGCCATTTTGAATCAAAGATGGTGAATTTTTTAAAACGTTGTTATGTTTTCCTAAACTACTCTTGATAATACATCATTATGCCAAATTTCATATCTCTGGCTCAAGCAGTTGGAAAATGGATTTATGACGCCCGCCATTTTGGATCCAAGATGGCGTCTTTGGAGATATTTTGTAATATTTTCATAATCTACAAATAATGTTGTACTGTCAAACTAAATTTCATTATTCTAGCGGCAGCCGTTTAGGCTCTGTATTCTTTAAAAGTTTAGGGTTGGCGGCCATTTTGAATTCAAGTTGGCGACTTTTTCAAATTTTTTAAAAAAATTCTTAATTTGCTACCAATGATGTAGTTTCATACCAAATTTCACTGTTCTATCTTTAGCCGTTTAGGCTGTGTATTCTTTGAAATTTTAGGTTTGGCGGCCATTTTGAATCCAAGATGGCGACCTTTTCAAAATTTCGGAATTTTTCCTTTATCTACTTATCATCCTCTACCTTCATACCAAATTTCATGTTTCTAGCTTACTCCAAACACCCTAAACAATATGATGAGTGTCAGTCAGTCAGTCAGTGAGTGAGTGAGTGAGTGTCAGTTAGCCTAAAATGTGCAATTTCAGGGGTCCACAACTAGAACATAGTTTGAGATACGAATATGAAATTGTGTACATCTGCACATATTTACCATATCTCCTTAACGGCAAAAGCTCATATTCCTATCTTTAACATCTTTTTTCTTACGGGGCCCCCAAATCGTCGATTTTGCCATAAACTCTTGTTCCTGTATAACATGCTTCTGGCAGTGCTAACGTTTTCTGACGTGAAGAACTTGGCTCATGCACTGCCGTGCATGTTGATATCTGCAAGAAATAGTATGTCGCACCTACAAAAACCAGTTTTGGGAACCCATTGCACAGCATAAACGGTTGGAGCTAGAAAAACGAAATTTGCTATGGTGGATTATCACAAGTAGATTAAAAAAAGTATTACAAAACGTTGAAAAAGTCGCCATCTTGTATCCAAAATATCCGCCAAAATGAATATTTCCTAGAATACACGGCCTAAACGGCTGAAAATAGAAAAACGAAATTTGGTATGACAGTACATCATCACTAGTAGGTTACGAAAATATTACAAAATGTCTCCAAAGTTGGCATCTTGGATCCAAAATGGCGGTCCCAAAACATTCATTTTTAACGCCGTTTGAGCTAGAGATAAGAAATTTGTCATAAAGGTGTATTATCAAGAGTAGTTTAGAGAAATACTACAACATTTTGAAGTAAAGAAAACGTGTGTTAAATTTGTTGGTTTTTCCAGGGAACAAGCTGTATATAGCAGAACGAACCTTATATGTCTAAAGGCCACACATAAAATTCAAATTCAAAAATAAAGAACTTCCACATCTGAAACGAATCTACTTTCAATATGCATGGTTGTACTCTTTGGGCACAATATATTTTTATAAGCTTCCGTGTCCTCATTTTAACATTGTACATCTTCTAGATACAACGATGACTTACACATCTGTCCATTGTAGTTCAAATCACTGACTAGAAGACTATCACAGAGATCGTGTGGGTTCTATCCCCGTTCCTGAAAATTTTACTCTTTCTTAGGCTTTAAACCGCTTATTGAAACACGTCACTGTCTCCGTCGTAAAGATTAGCGGAAGTTACAATCGAAGAAGTCAGCACAGCGAGAGAGTTTATAGGGAATGAGTATTTTTTTTTGTTAAACGTGATGCATGGTGTTGGTATTGCGTATAATTAAAAGAAAGCGCAAAATCTAACTTGACTTAACGTAACTTATTTAGTTAAAGTCTGAAAGTTCTTTGAAATAAGAAGTTAACGTGAGGAGGTGGCTGGAATCGAACTACGTAAAGCGATCTGGCTCTCTACTAACTACACCAAGCTGAGAACCGAAAACAACCAACAAAAAATTGGATTGTCCTTCATGCTCATAACGTACTAGAGAACTGTATTTGAGTGTATAGTTCACCACGTTGCTAGCAGATGGCACTACTAACTTCCTCGAACGTTTACGATGGCGAATGACTCTTATTGAACAATGTTGTCAGGTTCTCGTCACAATATTTCCCTTCAAATACTAAAAAAAATCACGATTTTAGTAAAATAAAAATGCCCTGATGTTAAATTTTCTTTAAAAAATATTGAAAATTTAAACAAAAAGTGACAAAAAGCTTCAACAAAATTTCCCGACTATTTTTTTCTCTTTTCGCTTTCCTGTTGCCCATATTTTCAAGTTTTCCAGTAAATTTCTCTTCACCTGAGAACACAGCTACTGAAACAGACTAGTTTAAGTTAATAAACGAAGCTGACAATACTTATACTTTATTATAAAAAGACAAAACCCCCAGTTATTGGACATTTTTCATATTGGACATTTACCCATATTGAAAAGGAAAATAGATAAGTGGAACGAGAGCAGGTTAGTGTTTCGTCTGAACAAGGTGTAGATAGAAAACAAACTGTTGTGGTGAGGTCAAGTGTATTGTGGGAAGATATCTTCAAATAACAATCGGAGGTGAGAAAGCATAAAAGTTATCAATATATAAAATTAATAATAATAATAAAAATACTTTTAAAAGACATACTTTTCTTAAACAAAAGTAAAAAAAAAATGTTTATCCATGACTAAAAAGAAAATATGGGGCGCGCTAATTGAAGAATTTATATAGGTGACTGTAGACGACGAGTGTGTGCCTCATGCTTTTCTTTTTAGTCATGCATAAACAGCATTATTTTTTTTTACTTTTTAGTACGAATTGCTTAAGAAAAGTGTGTTTTTAAAAAGTTTTTTATACATTTATTTACATCAATCCTAAAGTGTTCTGCAACCAGTCAAACGCCACAGCGTTGCAGACTAGTATTTATAGGTAATATTTAAAAATATTAAAATATAATTTTAAAATATATGAAAGTAATAATATAATTTTATATTGCTACTCGACTTACGTCGCTGTGAAAATTTTAATCATCGTATGACGTTGGGAAATGAGCTAAGGTTTCAGACTTGTACTACTGTTG
The DNA here is from genome assembly GCA_022664845.1 of Lepisma saccharinum. Taxonomy (NCBI): domain Eukaryota; kingdom Metazoa; phylum Arthropoda; class Insecta; order Zygentoma; family Lepismatidae; genus Lepisma; species Lepisma saccharinum. The sequence continues at coordinate 58,846 of JAGDQP010008711.1, read as the reverse complement.
CAATACAATAAGTTGGTTCAAAGGGCACATAATTTATATTTAATTTTTATAAATGTTTTAGATTAAAAGATAACAACTACCTCTACAATATCAAGGATTAAGCAAAAAGTAGAGAATACAAAATTAGGACCCACTGAAAAGAGCACAGCTGATATCCTTAGATAGAAATTGTTTTAGAATATTTCTTTTCTAAATGAAACAATATAATTGTTCGAAGGAATTTTATTCTTCAACCGGGGAGAAAATAGTCGAGGATAAATGCCTTAAGCCTGGGAACGTTCCCGGGAACCAGGAGTGAATGGTCACTATTTTAAAGTGTATGCGAATTGCACTTCAGTATAATATAGTGCGCTGTATCATTGTTGTACAGAATGTTTTATAAAACATGAATTCTTCTGAACAAACATATTGCCTTGTGCTGGTACGTATCATCACATTCACCCATCAAGACCCAAAAGAAAAAAGAAAAAATGCATAATTATTAAATACTGCTTTCTCATTTTATGGAAATGACAAATCAAGTTAAGATGAATCAACAAATAAAAAGTTGTAAATTGTTTTAACATCGAATAAGTCTGGAAATTATATTCGTTCTCTGGGAAATTATTTTGTTAAAATAAAAACAGCTTTCATTATGTGCACACTCGTAACTTAATCCAACTAAAAGTTTGCTATTATCTGCATTAGTACCTGTATTTATAAATCACGTTTTAACCACCATTTGAGAAATTAGAGAAACACGCATGAAGTCATTATATTCTTTTCTATTTTCTTGTATAATAATACTGGTTAGCAGGATTGTTATTATACTAATGCTTGTTAATTGAACAAGTGGTAATCAGGTAATTGGAGATTGAAATCACAGGCTTGTGGTTGTGAAATTAATCTCCTTACAATTGTGGCAAGCTTGTTCTGGAGCTTATGTTGAATTTAGCAGATCTATCAGAAACAAATTTACTGACTTATTCAAAAATAAAAATAAAAAGACAGTCAAAAGAAGCGGGGGAAAAGAAATAGAAGAACATCAGGACTTGACAGACAGAACATGTAACAATTGGAGGGGACGCGATGGTTTAACTGGTAGAGCACTTATCTCTGGTGCTAAAGGTTGTATGATCGATTACTGATCTTTATGGTGAACAAACACCAATTTTCTCGGGGTTCTCCCATTTCCTCCCACTTTCTTCATTCCACCAATTCATCCCATCATGAAAGCTGCCCAACGGTCTTAACACTAAATTCAATTCAACTGTAAAAGTTGCTATCTATGTTACAACAATTACATGTATTAGAATTTCCAGATAAGGCCAAAAAAATTTCAAACAATGTTCGAATACAGGGTGTTGAGAAACAACATCGAAAAAACGCAATAACGGATATCTGAATAACGATTGCGTGTGTTAGCAAGAACACAGATATTTCTTCCCCCCATTGATAACTTTGTAACTTACGTTGGTATTCACAGCTCTTTTCTGAACCGTTTATTATTTCCTCTTAAACATGTTACATTGTCTTCCAAATCGCTCTTCTTCCCCCCAATCTCCCTTAAATTACCCAAACTCCTTCCTTCACGATGTGTTCTTCTACAACTGCAAATCTTTTATTTTCTTATTTTTTTCTCCGTTACATCTGGGAAGATGTTCTTTCCCGGCTGCTTCTGACAAGAAGAAGTCGTTTCCCCGTCTTACTGCCTTGAGGCCAGCGGACGTTAGAACTCTCGCGATTCAAAACAAAACGAATAAAAAATAAAACCAAAAAGTAAAGAAGCAGTAGGAAAAAAAGACGTAAAGATAAAAGTCTTCGGAAGAAGAGGAGGAATCTGTAGCCGAACAACAACGATGTGGTGCCGTGTGTGTGTGTTGCAAGAGAACGGTTATTTGTTTAAAAGGAGGAACGTTTCGTTCGAAGCCACAAGCACGCACCAAGTCAAGTCTGTCTACTTTGGGTAGACGACATTCTTGCGTCCTAGAATTTTCTTTTCGTCTAAAATTTTTCTTCTTCTTCTTCTTCGCTCTCTCTCCTCTTTATCACACACACACGCACTTCTTGCTTTATTGAAGAATACCTGTAAAGCACGTACAACCACATATTGATTTTTCTTGTGATGATTTTTTTCTTTCTGTAGTAAAAGACCCAAATGAAGCGTCATGGGAGCGCTAATAGAATCCATAAAAAATGTGGATCTAGTGGATTCTTAGAAGAATAATATGGCTAGTTAAATAAAAGATGTCTCAAAATGACAGGAGACTTTGAAACCAAGATGTAGAGAAGAGTTGCAAGAGATGTGGGCATGGCAATGAACGGTACAGAAGATTCCATCATATAAATACATACCTTTAAAGAGATGAATAGGTTAATGTATTGATGATAATGCCCAGAAGATGACCACTACTTCAGCAGCAACTTTCACGCATTCTTGTCGATGGACGTTCTGCACAGCTCGACGTAGCATGTTTTCAAGAATCTGGGTGTGATCATCGCGTTTCCTTTCTTCCAGTTTTTCGGTTGTAGCATATCGACTATGGCACTCCTTTCTCTTGAGGTAACACCCCACAAAGCATAGGATCTCCATGGGACGTCCAAAAATGTAACCAGAACTTCAAATTTACGAATTTATGAACAATGGGCATTCAAAGGGTATACAATTCACATCCAAAACTGCATATCCCAAAGAAATCCAGATTGGAACATCCAGTGGACGTTGAAAACACATCCAAAAATTGATATCTCAAAGAGATCTTTGTTTGGGCATCTAATGGACGCCAAAAATACGTCCAAAACTGGATTTCTCAAAGAGATTCAAGTTGGGACATCAAATGGACGCCGGAAACTATCCTATAGCTGTAATGGAGTAGCGTGCTGTATGAGACGTTGCCCCATTTTGTTGGGACCACACATTGTAACGAATATGGGGAAACGATTGTGCAAAGGAATCTTGTGTAATTCACGCGGGGTCTGCTTGGCCCAATAACGGAAATTTGCATATTAACGAAGCCATTGAAATGAAAGTGTCATTCGCCCAACATCGGCAGCTTGTTCATGGAATCGTCGTTTTCGCTCACCTCGCCATCAGTCGGTCTCAAAATTGTCTACGTTGTAGGTGATCATTGTGTTTTGAGGTGTTGGACTATTTGCAGCGTGTATGATGGATATTTAAAATTTGCGCTAATTTTTTGATTCACACTTTACCGATGCAGGCATAGAGACGCCGATAGGCGTCGGTTAGAACATTGTAAACTTCTGATAGCACCAGCTCGAACAGGGTCGATCTTGTACGGGCACTGCGCGGTCGTCCTGGAGAGTCTTCCTCACAGTCGAACCAGTTTTTGTTTTAAAATTACGTTCCCATTGCGTGGACGGACAGAACTTGTTCAAGCCGTACTAGATTAAAATACCATCGAAATTTGCGATCGTCTTATCGCTAAACTACCAGAAAACACACTTTAATTTATTTTGAAGTTAGGTTAGCATCTTTTCAGCTGAAATTTGGTGGAGAGCCATTATTTTTTACGCTGAATATAGTAGTACCCCACCCCACACACACTATGGCATAAGGCCGTAACTTCTAATGTAACCACAATTATTTTCTATGTATTCAAAAAATAAGAATTCTAAAAGAAAGATTTTAGTTTGTGGAAACTTTTAATATTTTCTCTTAATAGGCCAATAAGCAACAAACGGTAGTAACAAATTGAATGTAATTTCAACGTATTCATAAGAAACATTCGACTATAACAACAGATGTATTGAATAAAGTTAATAAGTTACTCCATTTCTGTAACTGAACTGTTTCTCTCTAACGAAGTATAATATCACACTCTTCTGGTAATGGTCTGACAGTCATACCAATATATACTCACACACACAAACTCATTCTGGTCGATTGCTTTCTTTTCCCACAAACCACATAGTGACATTATTTATGGTTCTCAAACTTGAATAAAACAGCCAATATAAATCAGTACAGAGTTGATAGTTGAACCCAGTTGTGTGACGATGTTCTAACCCGAAAATGGAAAAGGCGCCTTACACTGAATCCAACTAATCTATACCCCGTAACTGTATTGCAAATGGCAAATGCCCAAATAATCAATAAAATACGATTTAACTATAAACCAAGAATAGGTACTATTATTCTCATTCAAGCATTCGCCTGGTCTCATCCTACTCAAAACTGTTAACTTTTCAGAACTTATAGCCTTTAGGCAATTTCCACTACACGTATTCGTGTGGAAATTAAATATTTGCCAAAGCAATTGGTTCCAGATACGAATGAAAAGTAACTTAATCAACAGAAAAACGGTGGCTCATTCACTGAAGATAAAATGAAGAATTCTTACCAAGATGGCGTCCTACTCTGGCAGAATCCAAAAGCACATGTTTCGGAACTAGAAATGCAAACTCGTTAAAACACAAGCTGGTTTCCGACACGATCGCCTCGTATGACTTTCCTCGTCATTACGATATATTTGCTAGCAATTTTCTCACTAATCATCAGCAGAACATAGGCAGGTAATATCATCATAATTGAATACTGAATATAATATAATAAATTTACACCGTGATCGTTAATGGCTGACTCGCCCTCCAATTACGTAATGACCTTATAAACTTTTCTTACTTCAAGACACAAACGTTCGACCAATTCATTACACAAACCGATCTGAGGATTCGGTTCGCTCAGTCCTTCGTCTTAGATGAATTTACAATGTATCTCCATAGATGGAGTTAGAAACAGTTCATTGACAAATACTTCTTTCTTTCCGACCAGAAATGGATACTATTGCTATAAATGTTTTGAGAGTGTAATATCGCACAAAATAGAGATATTACATGTCCTACAAATATCTTATAAATACCTTTTCAAATATTTCTCTCAGTACCACAGACCAGAGCTGAAACCGGGTCACTTTTGGTGACCTGGCCTGACCCGAACATAGATGGTCCGCAGACCCAGTCGTAAGCTTGATCCGATTGACCCAAACTGGAAACTATAATGAAATAGGCATTTTTGGAGTCCTGTTTTTCGTACTCTGGGGTAACACCTCCGGTCACAGTCACTTCTCAAAGAATTTTGTTTTCAAACGCAAGAAAATAATTAAAGACTCTGCTTTACCGTCCGAATCACTGGGTCAGGCCGGGTCTGAAACATAGACTGGGTTTTGATCGGGTGACCTGTTTCAGCTCTGACATTTCAGAGAAAATACTCTCAACATAGAAATGTAACAATTGCTGTAAAACGATCCATGCTAACAGACTCTGATGCATGAATGCATGGTTCCAGAATAGACGTACTATGGGGGATACATCACGTGTGTGGGTATGTGTTTGTAAGTAAATTTAGATGTGAAAAGACTTATTGTGCGAAAACGTTGATAACAACAGTTGTTTAGGTGAAGAACGTGCGCGTTATTATAACTTTTCCACTCTGAAATTACGAAGTGATAATACTAAATATTAACGTATAAACTGAGAATATTAGTATATAAACTATTATCAACATCATTCCATCTAGACCTCATTCTAGAGTAATAATGTAAGACTTCTTCTGAAGCGGATACAAGATCATGAGTGTAAATTCTTGTATATTATGTAGGACCTATAGGACATTATATAATCAATCTATACAAAGGTGAATGTAATGGCTTGCTGAAGAAAAGTCTACATGCACTCGTGTATCTATTGTGTAAAGACATAACATATTGTTAGTTGTGTGACCTCATATGAGCTGGTTGAGTGCATCTATAATCCTAGAGGGTATCGCCCTCTTTTCTATTCTAAAAGTAACTACGGACAGAGGTCCAGTGAGACGACGATGGAAAGCATTAAGATAAAAGCACGCCAGCTTTTGGCATCTGCCGAAAGAAAACATCCCGTGAACAATTTCCCGTTATGACCAAAATCTTCCATAGTGTATCTTTTGCCCCTTCTTTTCTCAACGTTCTGGGTGGTTTCCAGAAAAACGCGGAGGCTTCACTATTTCTTCCTTCAATAGCTTGGACTGTCGATTTTTCTATTATGTCTAACTCTCGTGGGGGCACTGTGATGTATGCAACACCGCTTTTTTGAGCACTTTCGTTATCCCTTCCCCCCCCCCTCTCTCTCTCTATCTCTCCACACGCAAACACACACACACAAACATCGTATATATTCACATTCAAACAGAGTAAGAAAAGAGCAAAAGAAATTTGAATTCTTTCTGATCAATATTCTCCATTCCTTCTTGAACCCACGTACCACTAGGTCAAGGTGACTTCTATATATGAGAGATGATGTATGATTTCTTTTCATTCCTTTACTTACAGACTCCCTTGCCCCCAATGGACAAACTCGCTACTTGAGTTTAAAGTTTTGTCTGTACATATACATTTTTTTTTCCTCCGACTCCTGGGAGACTTATGACTCAAAACTTTCAAATTTATTTATATAGGTCAACACACTCGTATGTTTCGTTTGGTTCAGATCAAAAACTTTATATACGTAATTATAATTTACAACTCTTTAGAAACTTTTTACACAAGTTTTACTTTTGATCTCATGAGATTTGCTTCCTGTTAAATGTACCTCTCCTTGCTCTACACTCTCAACTATCTCACGCACACATATGCGACACGCACCTAAATATACAATAGAAACACGTGTGAACACAACCTTTTGTCTATATATTTACACCCTCCATTCCGAAAGAAACCGAACTTTTGAAAACAAATAGTACCACTAGTGCCATCTGTTGTAATATTTTACCGGTAGATGGCGTAGTCCCTCATTGACAACTGGTATAAATGTCATGACATTTGGATGCACGGCAACAAAGTTATTGCGTTTCAACTGTCACTGTGTTGTGTACATCGGTCGGAAAATGAGTTTCAAACAACGAGCTGCAATTGAGTTTTGTGTTAAACTGGGTAAACCTTTTACTGAAACGCACCAAATGCTACAAAATGCATATGGTGATGAGTGTCTATCCCGTACGCAAGTTTACGAGTGGTTCAGGCGATTCAAATCGGGTAGAGAGACGCTGGATGATGACGAAAGATCAGGCCGTCCCAGAACCGGATTATCGGAAGAAAACATCGAAAAAGTGCGTGAATTCATCAAACATAACAAAAAAGCGTCGGTGAAAGTTATTGAAATGGAATTAGGCATTCCTCAAACAACCGCATACCGCATTTTGACCGAAGTTTTGGGCCTTAAGAAGGTTAATTCGCGGTTTGTACCACACAAACTCACCGAAGACCAAAAAGTTGATCGAATTGCGCATTGCAAAGACATTGTTAAAAGTGCTCGGCAGGATCGAAACTTCTTGAAATCGATTGTAACTGGTGACGAGACGTGGTGTTTTGAATATGAGCCCGAAACAAAGCGGCAAAGTGCTGAATGGAGAGCGCCGGATGAAGGACCACCCAAAAAAAGTCGCTTGGTGAAGTGAAAAGTTAAGGTGATGCTGATTTGTTTTTACGATTCAAAAGGAATTATCCACAAAGAATTTGTTCAGCCCGGCCAGACAGTCACTGGAGAGTTTTACTTGGGCGTCATGAAGCGTTTGCTGGCAAGAATTCGTCGTATTCGGCCCGAATATCGAGAAATCGGCAGTTGGACTCTTTTGGACGATAATGCACCATCACATCGTTCGCGACTTGTAACTGAATTTTTGGTCAAAAATCACATTATTCGTTTGCATCATCCGCCCTATTCACCAGATCTCGCTCCGTGCGATTTCTATCTGTTCCCGAAACTGCATTTGGCGATGAAAGGAAAGTGGCACGCATCGATTGAAGCCATTGAGAAGGCGACGACCGCCGTCCTAAAGACCATTCCAATAAAGGACATGGAGAAGTCGTTTGACAACTTGTTGGAGCGTGCAAATATGTGTATCGATGCAGAAGGGGAATACATTGATTAATAAAAATGATTTGTTCCAAAATGTACATTGTTTTTTTGTTTTTTAAAAACGTTCGGTTTCTTTTGGAATGGAGGGTGTATGTACACATGAACTAATAAAGAATTGATGCAGGAAGATGTTTCTAAGACCAAAAGGTAACACAATATGGATACAGTGAACCAATGTATAGTGTGTTCGAGAGGGGATTATTTACATCAAGGCGGCATAGCAGTGATTCCGCCAGCCTCTTCCCTTGGGGATGTCACCCCCAAATCCTCAAGAGCACCTCCAACTTTAAGATTTTCATGGTAGAAATCAATATAAACTATACAAAACTCCACTTACTCGTACACCCTCCCAATTTTGACTTCACACGCCCCAAACTAAAACGTCTTGCGGAAACCCTGCGGCATAGTAAGAAATATCGCCATGCCTCGATAAATAGTGACGTAGGCAGAGTCAGCTTAATAAATCACAGTAGTACACCTTTTAAAACTATATTTATGATTGGCGCATGAAGCTTAAAGGGGATTTCTATGCTTGTTCTGTTAAACCACTTAATTCCTTGACCTAACCTGTGTGGCACTCCGTCAATTATAATGATTGCTTAAATTGATGTATAGGACTAGTTTGAGTGTGCATTGCTAAGCCGATATCGCTTTCATAATTATTTTGTAGATAAGGCGCCATTTGTGGCGATGTCAGCAAAAATTTGAGCACCTCTAACTTCCAAACTCACGTAAATATGTTTCGAAATTTCTTCAAAGGAACTTTTTTCTTATTTTGATGTAAGGAATCATCTCCCAAAGTTTGGAGCATTATTTTAGGGACACACTGTATATGAAGAACACGACAGCATGTGAATGATGTATGAATTAGTTTGTAAATTTTCCAACAATGTGCAGCGGGATTCGAATTTAGAACCTTCCGATTTGTAGCTCGTCATTCAACACTGAAATGCCGGATTGGTTCCTGTGTTCGAGCTATGAATGCTGCTTCTTTCATTGTTCTATTCCATGCCGTCCCTTCACGTAATTGAGAACATCGTTGATAGATGGCATTACTCGGCTTTCTTTCTTATAGTATTTCCCGTCAGCGTCTCCATGAAAGTAATTAGAGAGAAGCTAAATTTAGATTTAAAATTAGCGATCTCTATCTCGATTTATCTGGACATTTTTAATCTGATAACGCTACAAATGCAGATCTATTAAGCAGAATTATATCCTTCTATTTCAAATTATATCCTTCCTTCGATGTTTATATTATTATTATTATTATTATGCCCATATATACGTACAATCGACGCCAAAATTTGTACCCATCGTAAAATGGATTCTCCAAATAACTTTGGAATGGTGAGTCGCGATATCTCTTGCGAGTAATCGTTCATTCAATTTAATATCATAATTTTTTTAATACTCCTGTATATGTGCCGACGATTAGTAGCAAATATCTCCGTTAACATTACTTTCTTCTAATTAAATGATCAAATAACATTTTCTTTATCCATCGCAGTCACTTTAATACCTCCACAATGGAAGTGTACCATTTACTCTTATACTACGCTTCTAGTTCTGAGTTTAAAACCTGGCAATCCCCGTGTTCTTTGGACAAAAATCTCTTGAAAGGAATTGCATCCATTATTTCAATTTATCTTACTTTTTTATTTCATACTATGTTTCCTTCCTTTCTTTCTTTCTTTCTTTCTTCTAACTATTGTCTTTTGTATTTGAATTTTCTTTTGGCTTTTGTTCCCTTATTTCCCCATATCTTTCTACGTTCAATTAATTAACGTGCTCAACTTTTCGATATTCTTGCATATCCAGTTTCCTCTTCCCTTTGAACTCATCAATTACCTATGATCTTATTTCCCAATTATATTTCTACAGAAGACTTCACTTCTTTTATTTTCTACAGCTGTAATACTTCAGTATTTTCTTGTACATGATTTTCCAATTTCTTTAGTTTCTCTTTATTCCTTATTATTTCCTTCGTAATTTTTTAGTAAGTTCTTTTACTCTCTCTTTCTCTTTCTGTCTTTCGTTTTGTTATCTTCTCACCTCTCATCTTTTTTCATCAACATGTTCAATCTTTTCTTCAACTAGTTTTTCCATTTCACTTTTTTTGCTTTCCCATTTTCTCGCTCCTTTTCCTTTTAATTTTCTTTGCTCTTACTTAGTTCTCTTTCATAATATTTTTGCTCTCACTCTATCTCTCTTTTCTGTATTCCTTCCCTCATTTGAGTTTTGGTCCTCAACTTTTTGCATAGTTCTTTTCAACCTTTTTTTTTTTGTTCCTTTCTCTTTACTCTCCTTTCCCCGTTGATCTTCTGAAAAGGCTTTAGTCTTGCCTAGTTGAGTTGCACACTTGGCTGCTCCAAAATGGCCGCCGCGTCATCCCCCTGCTTTGAATGAATATTGCCATTCTTCACGACTGAGTAACGAGGTTAGAGGCTAGGATGAAGGCTGGCATTACCTGCTCTTAACGATAAGCACCGCTGGGACGAACTAACAGGTCTTTGGTCTCCCCTAGGAGAGGATAAGGTGAAAAATTGAACCACCTTGGTAAATATCTCATCTGGCGGAGAGAGATCAAACTAAAGGGAAAACCCAGGCTGAGACACATTACCCCGGCCTACTCTAGCTTTTATCATCTTCTTTTTTCCGTCACATAATTAATAATGCAAGGCCACCAGCATCACCTTTCTTCTTCTTTAACCTAATTTCTTTTCTTCTTTCTTACGCCAGCAGAAAAGAAACTCCCTTGTTCTTCCAACTCTTATCAGCTGCCACATAATTTTAGATCACTTTAAAGCAGAAAAATGACTTCCTTTCTTCTACGTGATTTCACGACATTACGTAACTTTACGTACAAACACCTGTTCCTAGGATTTACGTCTCTGTTTTTCCCCTCTAATTTCTTTCTTCTTTGCATCTAGAATTTTCTTGTGGAACTAATTTTTGCATGGTCATTATTACTATCATCAACGCTAAAATAGTGTTAGTGATATACGAGGGGTGTCCAAAATTTGTGTTCGCAATATATTTGATTTGAAAGATTAGCATCGTAATAAGCTAAGACATCTTAGTTAACTTACTTTCTTGGAAATATTTATTTTTGTATTTACAGTTGTACTTAAACTTTTGTTACCTTAGAAAGGCGATATCTTTAAAACGAATTTTATGATTATAATTGGGTAAAAGTACAAACTGTATTACGTAGGGAATAATAATATAGCGTCCACAGCCTTTGTTCTAGTTACGATCACGACTTTCGTATCGTGGAAACTGAAGTAAAGCTTTGTAACATCTTCAGCAGTTTGGTCGGCATAAAGAAGGATAAAATCCACGACACCACCTCAGAGCTCATACTGTCAGCGATTTCAGGTATGCTCATATCTGTTCCAAACCCACCACCAGACCTTCCGCGATAAAAGTAACCATTAAGTTGTGTCTACTTCCTACGAAGTTAATGGTATAAAACCGGAAGTGGCCAGAAAGGATCACTCGATAAAAGTAACCATTAAGTTGTGTCTACTTCCTACGAAGTTAATGGTATAAAACCGGAAGTGGCCAGAAATTAATACTTATCAATCTGCACGGGGATTAATTCAAATTCTAAACTTGGACTAAAAGAACCATGACATATTTATCCATATACGTATGTTTATAATCTTAATCTTCAATTACAACGAGAAGAAATTGAATAGTTGAAAGTCGACTAAACAAGCTTTGTATAAGCACAGTTGCTTCATATTCTGGACGTCCTGCAATTGACAGGCCTTGAAGTTCACATCCTAAGAAGAAAAGTACGAACCATTGGGAAATTCCTTAGCACGGTTGAGGGATACCTGAAAAATGAAAATGTCGATCAGAACGCCTAACCAAAATTCGAACTCAAGGCATCTAATCAATTCGAATACCCTATCGTGAATTCCTTCTACTCAGTTCTGGTTATCTATATTAATATCCAGAATATACTTTCATTCCTAAATTAGTAATTGTGTATTAGTAAGATACAGTATCCTTATTTTACCCTGTCCTCTTCTCTCCGTCTCAGTTATAAACTAGAATTATTCCTACCTTTGATGAAGACACTTTTACCATCTTCGTACTGTTTCATTACAGAATAACAGAAGTACTTTACACGTGTCTGATGTCTCAGTCTTATGATAGCACAAGTAACTTGAAACAGCCACTAAGCGTCTACTTAAGAAGTTCTTCTTAAACTCTGGTGACTTCAACTAATTAAGTAGACTTACAGTTTACAAAGTTTTCCTTAACTAGTTGCAGTAAATTAACACTTTGTAAGATTTTCCACGAGTACCAAAGTCAATAACAGAATTTCAGTTGAAGATTTCATTATAAAGCTTGTATTACGGTTCTTTACTTAAACAAGTAAAATTAATTAGTGATTATTTTGTGTACTAAGGATATTTCACTGATAACCATCATCAAGGAAATCCTGTGAGGTTTCCACTTCATGACTATATATAAATTACATCTGTTCTCCACCTTATAATCACTATACGTTATTCTATGTTGTATGAAGTTATGATAATGTGTTAGCGTTTATTCAATATACTCAAGTGTTTTATAGTTCAAGTTTCAAGTGTTTTTATGCGCAATACATATCACTACAATTAAAGCAATGCTGCACAAAACTGATGCAAATTAAACAAGTTCCACATTGTTCCAAGTGCCCTTCTTCATAAATAAGTTTAACAGTCTATTATTTTCGAAATTAAAAACGATTATTGCTCATATTTGTTCCTTTTTAAAACATGCCTTTTTAAAGTAACAACAGTGATTTTCGATCACATATTAATTCAATGTAAGGAATTGAAAATAATCATAAATAATTTTCATAGATATATGAGTTATATCTCGTTGGAAATCTTATTAAACACAGATTCAAGTGACGTAGCATTTATGGTCATTGTATCCAATACGTAAAAATACACAAGGAAAGCGAAAAAATTGGCAAGAAAGAGATATTTTATGAAATCGTGGCAAGATAGTAACACTTGCTTTTATCAAATGCAGACAAAATTCCTCCAACGTATACCTTAGACATATACAAGAATCTGATACATCGGTGCAATACAGGGCAGGAAAAGTTTAATATCCTATAATAACACTTGCGCAGTTCCCTGTATATTAGGGTTGTGAATAGAGTAATTGATCACGTTACAGGGGAAAACAAGGCTAGCACAAGCTTGGCGGAAACTTACGTGCTCTCTGGGATGAACTTTAATACCAACAAGTGAAGAAACGTTTTTAACCCACCTTAAACCCAGTCAAGCAATGCACAATTAGCAAAAACACTAATACTGCACCAGATATGTTTACAGTGGATCTGGAACCCTTGTTTTTTGTGTCTCCTAAACTCATAACTAACATTTATGGACAGTAGATTCTAGTATCCCTTAACTTTTTCTTATTCCACTACTTTGTTGCCAAGAAACATTGTCCTTGAAGAAACTAATGGAAACAAGAGCTTTCGCGAGATTTTCTGGGTCTCTGGACCAGGGGCGTAGGCGCCGGGGGCAGAGGGGGCAGTTTCTCCCATGATGTTTGGTGGGGGCAAGGTACATATTCCCCCCATGATTTTAAACCTGCATAAAAACAAAATGGTTTAGTCTTTCATTTTCAATACTTTTTTTTTCACCATAATGTTATACCTAAATGAAAATAACGGTGCTTACCTCTCAGTTTTAATTATATTTATATTCTAGATGGATATTAAAATGATCTGTTTATTTATTTTTACAGTAGCGTCATTTTTTTAAATGTGGAGTGTGTGATATTCTATGTTTGGTGAAAGACTCTCCTAAGTGTATTTTAGAGTTCGCTAAGATGAAGACAATACATCAAGACGTTGTTCTATCATCTCTTGCTGGTGGTAGTGGCACTGAGACAGTTTTGCCAAGACAGCTTATTCCTATGTGCCCCAATCGATGGTGTGTCAGAGTAAAATCTCTTAAACGATGCCTACAGCAATACCGTAGAGCGCGTATGACGCTTCAGAATATTCTTGAAGAGAAAGGTGCTATTTCGGACGAGAGAAGTGCAGCTATTCGTGGATGGCTAAGTAAGATGTGCAAGTTTGAGACGATGCTTTTTCTGAAAATGAGTATTGAAGTTGTAAGTCCCTGTGAGCAGCTAGCTCGTGCTTTGCAGAATCCAAGCATAACTGCAGCAGTTGCAAAGGAAGCAACATTAATAGTGATCAAAGAGCTGTAAAGCAAAAGATCAGAAGAGCACTTTCATCGGATCTACCAATAAACGACTGACGTATCAGAGGACTTGGAGTTAGAGTTTTCATTGCAGCCCAGAATGAGAAAGCCACCGCGTCACCTGAAGCAAACCAGCATAACTACAGCTCCTGTACACCTGCAGGAAAAAGACAAATTCAGAAAGAATATTTTGAGGTTCTGGATCTTTTAATCAGCGCTCTCCAAGAAAGATTTGACCAAGAAGGACTCAACACTCTAACAATCCTTGAGGAGATTCTTCTTGATGTTCTTCGGGGAAACGTGCCAGTTACTAATTCGTTAAAGGAGGCACTTTGTCAGTTTGCCGAGGATTTTGACGTCGAAGATCTTAATGCGCAACTTCAGCTGCTAAAGAATCTACCCGGCGAGACCCCCACCACTTGCGCTGATCTTGCAAAGAAGCTTAGTAAGGAATCAGATATAACAAAAAATCCCTTCTTCAGCAAGTGATATTGCTTTTGGTGCTCGTTATGACTGTGCCTACTTCTTCTGCTACATCGGAACGTAGTTTCAGTGCTCTTCGTCGACTGAGAGCGTACCTGAGGACTACCATGTCACAGAAACGCCTAACACATGTATTGCTTTTCCATGTGAATGGAGAAAGTTCGGCTGCGTTAAACTTCCACGATGTGTTCAGAGAGTTTGTAACCAGGAATGAGGAGAGAAAACGTATTTTTGGTAAGGTGTAGGGTGTTTCCAATCTCTCATCTCTCTAAGGTAACTGGTTAAATATAACTTGTAAGGATAAAGTTACAACGATGTACATCTATCAAATGTTTATTATTAATGTAATATAAGCATGTGGGTGGGAGTAAATAATATAATCGGAAAATATATATGAGGCGGAAAGCAAAAAGGGACCTCTTGTCGCAATTTTTTAATTTTCAAACTTTGTTGTTTTCAAATTCAGTGATAAATTCTAAACAATTCGATACCACATTTAGCATTTTATCTTAATCATTGAGATCAACCAATATTATATCCTCATTGTGGCAAGAATCTATTTTCTCTGGTTTAAAATAATCTGTTTAGTCATTGTTTTAGAGTTCTTTTGGAATCTGAACGACTTGTTGATTTATATGAGCTTGTAAAGGGCAAAGTAAACTACAATAATCAACTACAAACCGTTTTTTGATGTTTTTGACCCCATTTTATTTAGTTTCTACTGAAACTTTTACTTATCCGCCAAGAGGTCCCTTCTCGTTTTCCGCCTCGCAATGTAGGTAATGCCCCTATATAAGTATTATATTTATGTTAGAACTTTATTTAAAATCATGTCATTTTGTCAAGGTTGTTGATTTTGGATATGATCTGTGACCAGATTAAAACAAGATAGTTGGAAAACAGATGAAGCCTTTAGCTCCAGTATTAGTTTACGTGTTAATTATGTCTCAAAGTAGGCGTGAACGTATATTTAGCGTAACCATTTTGGCTTGACTACAAAAGAGAGTAATGCTCAGTGTCACGAGGTTCTGTACCTAGTATAAATAATTTTTGAAACAAGTTACAAAGCGAGAAAGCATTTCTGTCATCATCATCTCATAACTTTTCGGCTGGACAAAGCAAACTTCTACAGACAGACCAACCTAATTCGTATTTGGAATTAAGTAGTAATTAGTGAATAATGACCGAAAACTACAATAAATCACATCAACTACACTACGGATGGTGATCATTGGTGGTATATTATATTGATATAAAAATAAAAAATCAATTAATATTTTGATAGAATAGATATCACTTTACTTTTCATACGTATAAACATATGTTACACTATTTTTTAACAATAATGCCAATTCCATCAGTTATGCAGTATATTGAAGTTATTTCTCATTCACTTTTATGCGGTGGAGATAATTTAAATGTTAGATTAAAGGTATTGATGAAGTTGACGTGTTAATTAATTGATCTAATTCCTGCCAAATGCGAATATTATATAAATACAGGGTGACCCAAAGGAAATTTTCTATCCTGTTAACTTCGTAAATAGTTGATATCCAGGAGGAATCCCGACACACGCTCTTTGTAATTTAAGGGAGAACGTGCCATCGTGGTCAAGCAGTGTATGCTGTCCCATTTTATTGTGGTCCAGTTGCAAAAACAGTGTTGTCTTACATGTAACACATCATGTCAATGGTCTTTAGGTTCTATTTACAAAAGCATGTGATCGTTTACTAGTTTCCTTGAAAACTTTGCAGGAAATTGCGTTTGCAACTCTCAAATATTATAAAGTGAAACTTGGTGGTTCAAGGTAATATTTTACACTATTTAACGTTATGAGCGCTCCAACTTCCATCATTAGTATAAAAGAACCCCTGGAAACAACACTATGGTAAATGTAAACGTGTTATCTCATGTGTTGTGATCCAATAGCACCCAACTAGTGTGATGAATACGTTAATGCAGCAAATTTCAGTTCACCATTGCGCGTTGGGTAAGGGAAGCACGTGGGTTCGAACCCCGGTGCCAAATATGGTGACTAAAAATGTGCAGATTTTCTATCAGTTTCACGAGTGTAATGTTGAGTTGGTATCATAACTAAAACCCTGTCCGCTAACTTCCACTCAGACAACTTGTTTGGCAGCGTGGTTCGAACCCACGTGCTTCCCCCTCCCAACGCGCAATCCTGCTCTGAAATTCGCGTTATTAACGTATTCATCACCGGGATTAGGTACTATTGGATCACAACACATGAGATAGGCACGTTTACATTTATTATAGTGATATTTCCAGGAGTTCATGGAAACTTGACCACGATGGAAGGGTCGTGTGTCCGGATTCCTCCTGGAAATCAATTGGTTACGAAGTTAACGGGATGGGAAGTTTCCTTTGGGTCACCTTGTATTTATATAATTTTGGCATTTGGCAGGAATCAGATCAATTAATTAACACGTAAATTCCGAAACGCAGTACTACAGGAGTGTTCATTTGAACACATCATCAGTGCACTGTGGAAGTTTCATGTTGATTTTCGTGTCCCACCGGAGACAGTTTCTTTGCAACAAGAACGCTTATCAAACATGTTAAAATGTAGGGAGAGTTAATTTGCAAATAGTGTTACGATTTAGAGAGCGAGAACATGAACAAAATGGGCGAAAAGTAATACAAGTAGAAACACTATTACCAGTCACCACAATCAACTTAATGGTACAGAATCCGTTCACGTGATTGAAGAACACAGATAATCTAGGTATGGACCAAACAAGGGTTCAGAGAAATTCCTAGTTAGCCAATTGCATAACACCCATGTTTGATCTTTCCTGGTAACACCCAGTTTCGGCATTGATCCGGTATCGTGATGTCAATTGGAGGGATACATAAATTTAGCAAGAATCGATCATTCTCGGGAACGTGATAAAGGGATGATGGAAAGTCGATGTGCAGAGCGTGTGAACACCCTTATTGAATAAAAGCAACGTTAAAAAGCCCTAGATTGGCTGTTGAAGCAAGTTTTAAGGTTACTTAAGGTCCTACATTAACTCGTAATTTCTTTTGTAGCCTAAGTTTAATGTATGATGTTTCGCTTGACTTGCTGCAACTTCATCTACCACCATAAGAGTTACCTTTTAAAGATTTCGAGAAAGGTCAAGACAGAACAGTCAAACCGAAACTTCACATTTACACACAGATGAAACCAAAATAGTAAGAATAAGCATCACCAGATACAAAACGAACTTGAGAAGGACTAGCGATCATAAACAGAAAATGGAATACAAGTTATCAGGGCACAAAGGTACTATACAGGTCTTTTAATGAGCACAACTTACATATACTAGAATGCACAAACCAAAAGGAAAATAAAGCTCAGGATAAGATAAGAGAACAGCTGAGAACTATTGAGAAGAAAACAAGAAAGCCAGAGCTGGCCGAACACATACTGGGGGCAGGACATAAGAAAGTACAAAAGAGGTGTGGGAACCCAACCTGTATAACAAGGCAAAGTGAAATGTACTAAACAAGTAGGGAACAGCAATGTCAATGCAATGTCAATTAAGGAAGCAATGTCAATTATCGCCTATGCGGACGACATTGCAGTATTGGTTGAGGCAGATACCAGACGCGAAATGGAAATTAAAGCAACGAAAATATTAGCGACAATACATGAATGGTGCGAAACTAACAAACTGACGGTCTCTGCTGAAAAAACTCAGTACATGATATTTAAAAATAAACTAGAAAGAAACGATATAATAAAATTTAATAATCAAAACTTAAAAAGAGCTAAATCATTTAAATACCTAGGGATCATCATAGATGAAAAACTAAACTTTATTGAGCATATAGAAGCTACGAAAAATAAAATAATCAAATTTGGCAATAAAATAACTTCAATAGCTACAACAAGATTCGGGCTGCCTATAAAACATATCAAATTATATCATAACCAAATTATTAATTCAATCGGCACGTATGGATCTAGTGTGTGGGCACACAGGCTGACAGAAAATAAGAGTTTAGCAGATAAACTGGATAGCGCGCAAAGATCTGTATTAATAAGAATCTCCGGCGCATATCGAACTACACCTGGGGTGGCACTAAACGTAATATTAGGAATAGCGCCTCTGCATTTGGAGAACATCAAGTCTGCTGCTTTGTATTGGATGAAGAAAAATAATATAATAAGAGCTACGAAAATCTTAGGAACCTTGCCAAACAATAAGGAGGAAATAGAAGAAATTGTTATATCTAAATGGCAAGACTTCCGGGAAAGAAATAGAAAATCTAGAAGATTATATGGAATAATAGAAAATATACACAACCGACTGCAATGGAGAGGATGGAACCCGAGCAGAGGCGCTGTACATTTTTTGAGTGGCCATGGGCCGTACCGAAGCAAATTATATGAATTCGAACGAGTTGACTCCCCGATGTGCGTGTGTGGCCTTGAGGCGACCCCGGAACATGTGGTCCTCGAGTGCCCGGAAAACCAAGTAAATAACGAAGGAACAATTATACAACAAATAGTTGATTTAAGACTGGAATTACAAGACACAACAGTACGAGACATAATGGAAAATGAGGAAACTAGGAACTCTCTGGATCTACTCGCGGCGAGGATTTCGCATATATATAAAATGAGATATATTAATAGGCAATAAAACCGAAACAATAAATAATTCTACGAATTACACTACTGAGCAACAAACTCAAGCAAATGCATACAGACTAGATTCCTTGTGTCCGTGTAACCATGTGTTCGTCCGCTCGATCGTTCGCTCGCTCGTTCGTTCGGTGGGTCGATTGTGTATTCGTTGGTGATGAATCGGGTATTATGTATGCATGGCGAGTGTGAGTGTAAGAGGGATATTTCAGTCTAAAGTAATGGTTGAATGATGTCATGCGAACTTTGTGGATTTTAGATTTTCTCCACGGTCGTGGCAATCGCGTACCCATTTCCTAGAAGACAGAAATACCTAAAACTAATAATAACAGAGCGCTCACGATGTTGTACGTATGATCGAAGGTAAAACCTTTTGTTCGCTCCCAGAGTTGCTGCCGACTTGTAGTCAGGACAGCGCTCCAGCTCTGGATGGCAGGAACTTAAAAACTGCGGAAGAAATATAATGCAGCGAGTGCGCGAGTGAAAGTGAGAAAATGTGTGTGATGTGAGGTGATGGGCGCGGCGAGTCTGGAAGAGAGAAGAGGAGGAGTTCCCAGAACCAGCCCCGATCCATGGATCTGGAGGAGAAATCCCGCTGCCCGGGGCCCTGAATCAACTCGACCGGCTTGGAGCCGCGTACAGAATGAATGGTAGTATGAATGGAGGAATGAATGTGACTTTATGTGTTTTCTGTAAAATATTCAGTTAGTGATACTAGGGGACATATAGTTTGCTGGGATAAAGGTAGTTACAAGTAGTACAGATTAGGTAATGAGTAAAGATTAGAATTAGAAAAAGAAAGACAAATAATGTAAAGTAGAAACTCTCTAAGCTCAACTAGAGAACGGATACAAAATAGGAGTTGCAATTGTGTTAAAATACTAATAATAAAGATAATAAACAGTAAAGTATGAATGAATGAAAGAGAAAAAAACAGACAAATCTAAAACTCTCATAAATCAAATCAGAGATATGCACAAATAATAAATAAGAACTAAATGACAATAATAAAAATTTAAATAATAATGTCACAAACAGATATAAATGAATAAATAACTGAGGTTTGTATGGCTCAAGTCACTTGCATATGTAAAATAGTGTATGCATTGCTAGTAGAAAAAATAAATAGTAACTTTTCCCCCAACTCGCGGAATTAGGGCAAAGCTTTATCCATCGGGAACTGGGCTACATAAATATCCCCCCTCAGTCCTCCTATACTCTTTTCTTTTTTTTTATCTTTTTTTTTATACCAGTTTAAATCTATGCAATTTCAGGTCCTACGGACTCCGTGTCTCGACGCCGAGAAGGGGTCGAGACAGGGAGACCACTTGGGGGATGGCCTACCCCAGCTTTGTGGAGAATCCCTTTTAGATTCGCTGCGCCCCTCAGGCGCTCGAAACAAAGCTGTGCTAAGAGAGCAAAGAGGTAGGGGTGGCAGGAGGGTCCTTAAATAAAAAAACAAGTAGGGACTGAATATCAGAGCAGATGAGTTAAAATATTAAAAAGAGATAATAGAAGATAAATAAAAGAACTGAAAGATACGAGTGTGGGTGAGGCGAGAGAATGGGAAGAATATTGTCAACATAGTATGAAAATATTATGTAATAACTCTGCAAATTAATATTGTAAATATCTTTATGTGGTAACCCTTAATACTTATCAAAGTATCTGATGAGTTTCCAGTGAGTGGAGCAAAATATCTCAGATATAATCTACGTTACAAAAAAGAAGGACAAAGAGTAAGTTTAATTTAAGACAACAATCTCAAAATGGCCACACTCAAGTTGAGACAACCATCAAATGCAAGGAGTTTTAGTTTTTAGTTTTAGCGCGTAAAATAAAATGCTAGAAAGCGCTACGAGCGAAGTGAAGGACAATACAGAATAAATTATGTACATGTTTCTGTACCTCATACAAAGGATCCAAAAGGAAACACAGGGAATAAGAATACACGTATCTTCGCAGTAGTAAAATTCTAGTAGATATGGATAAATGTACCACGGATAATATTGAGAAATAAATGTAATTTCCACTGTATTAATTTTGTTTCGTTATCCTGTAAACTTAAAAGTCGAGATTTCTCTTTAATACTCTTCGCATCAATAGATTATTTCTGTTCATTAAAAGGTTTAAAGTACATATTTTTGTTCACTCCATGCAGAGGAGAAACTAGAATTTGCACCTTTAAAATATTATATATCAGTTTGTAAGAGAAATACGTACTTGAAGCAAGCAAACATTAGATGTCTTCTAGCATTGAAACATGTCGTGGGACCACTTTAGACACATTATTGAAAATTCCCTTTTAGAGTATATTTAGGCACTAATTTTGATAATCTTAAACAAACGACTAGTTGGCATCCTTTAAATATATTCACATTTATTTGACCGCTTTGGTAGTTTCTGAGGATGTATTTTTTTTTTTCATTGGAATAAGCATGGAAACGTGCATTTTGTCTACTTTATGCATCTGATGTGTCAGATACTAGTGATTCCGCCAGGATTTTCAGTTTAGGGGATGTAAAGTCAAAATTGAGAGGGTGTAAGTGGAGTTTCGCACGGTTTCTATCGCTTTTTACCGTTAAAATTTAAAATTTCGGGGTGCTCTCGAGTATTGGGTGGAGATATTCACACAAGAGCGGATCTGGAGGAATCATTGCAAAATAATACCACGCTGACAGTTGTTACCCGTTTCAAAAGGCTGTTTAGAAGTAGTGCCGTATGCACTCAATAGTGACGCATGCTGCTACTTTATGAGAGAAGAACCAGTGTTGCCAATTCAGAATATACAAAACAACCTAAAAGTAAAGCGTCATATTCCGATTTATCTATTGCAGGAATCGTCTGTTCTGTGCGTGCGCAACGCAACATTTGAGAAGTCAAGATATATGACAAATATCAATCTACAGGCATACAGTTAAGACAATTGAATTAATAATTAATTCCTTTTGAATACTCACGAAAAGTAAAGAATATGTTAATGTTATTAAAAAGTTTCTATGTTTTTCTATCTTTGTGGCTTTTATTTCCCCCACGGAGATAAAGAATATTCATACACCCCATCAGTCTTCATCTTTCTGCAGTCTGCACATAAAATGCGCACTTCAGTTATATATGGCGCCCGAACAGGAACTGAGTGAGGGTTCATGAAGATTCGTCCTTAGCGTGAAAGGTACGACGGGTGCAAATTGAACTATGATTGGCTCTACGAAATCAACTCCACCCAATCTTGAAGTCTATTTCTAGTAACTTTGCTGTAGTTCAGGCTCTTGACGATATGGGGCTAACATTAACTAATGTTCTGCTCGAACTTCTGACAAAATGCTAATTTTGAAGCTCTGTATATGACTCGTCTGTTTACTTGTGTTAGTTGGGTTGATGTAAGGTGACGAATGTCTGTAGATAGCAACAATCCCTGATGTCATAGCACACTGCGTATGCGCAGATTGTCAGGCATTCTTTATTTTTAGCGACTAAAGAATCCCAGCTATTCCTAGCCAGTAATATTTTGACCGTTATTATTTCAACGACTGTATTTAAAGCCAAAATCAAGTTGGCCTTTCCATGCCTCACATTAAAAATAAGTTAGATCTGCGATTCTACTAAGGCTCCAGTCCCTTGATAGCATTTTAGCCATTCAAGCATTAATTTTTATAAAATAGGCTGGCAATACTGACAAATGCAGTGCTTAGGTTCCGGAAAATTCACAGTACTTGTGTCGAATAATGTTTTTGCCAAGTTTGCTGCTGTTATGGCTAAAATAATGGAAGCAATGTAAAGAAGATAATTTTGTAGAAAATAGGCTGGGAACACCAATAAGTGGGTTGCTTGGCAACGTAGGCCCTCTCAGTGTTTTTGTATTTCGTCAAGTAATGTTTATGTCAAGTTTAGCGCAGCTAGATCTAACTGAATGGAAGCATGAACAATTGATTTTTGTTTAGAAAATGGACTGGGATCACTGAACCACTGCACTAATCAAGATGGTTCCAAGGCCCTGAGCTAGTTTAGTCAAAACCTTTCCAGCGACACCTTAAGCATTTCTACACCTTGTAATTCCTGAAATTTAATTTCTGAACACGGACGGACAGGCGAACAGAATGAGCGGGATTATCAGCTATAGCTTCGCTACCAAGGGACCTAAAAGCATCTAACATGCCCACCAACCCGAATTTGCTCACTCGGCATTATTTGTTCATGATACGTGTCTAATATGTTGAAAATGCTTATAAAAGTGCAAGGGTCGTTTATTAATTTGTAATATCTACACATAGTAATGGTTTCTTTTTAAAATGTTTCTCTGCACGAGGATCGCCATCTTCCTTCGCACCTAATCCACCAAGACAGGTGCAAGCAAACAAGAGAATACCGATATTTACTAGAGAGTCTCGCGACTGAAAAATGCACTAAGGTGCCATCATCCACGCGCGAACGACATAATACGTGATATGTAACTAAAGATTCCAAACAGTTGTATCCAAGCTTCTACCGTAGTTCAGTGCATACAACGTCCGCTTGTGACTAGGAGACCCGAGTTTGAACATTTTTTATACAGTTCGCAGCAACTCTGCAATAACTATTGACTCCAAGGATTGCTTCGTGACATATTTCAGGTGTTAGACGCTCGCATATTTTCATCAACCGACACCAGAGGATGCCTATAGGTGTACTTGAATATGTATATAACAATTATATATATATACACATATATATATCAAGTGTTTCTATTTTGATGCTGTTCTGCTGTCCATAATCTACATTTTCTTTCTTTCGTCTTTTGCCTTCCCACCATTCGTTCCAATGCGATTTTCAGTACAAGCTCTTCTCAGACAATGACCCAACAAATGTTTGTTTGTGTGGGTGGGTGTGATACACATTAGTCGTTTTCAGTCTTTTTTTTTTTTTTTTTTTGAAATTGCATATTAATTTTGAAATAATTTTAAATTGCATAACCAAAAAACAATAAAATAACTACTTAAAACTTGTTCTAAGAAATTATAAATACGTTTAAATCTCGAAAAAAAATCAGTTTCTAACATACGCTGTGGCCTCTTCCCCCACCTCATGTTTATAGAAGAAGCTTATCATGGTACACTGCATTTCATGTTCAAGAATCGATAACATTAAACTTCTTTCAAAATAAATATTTATTATACTAAATATTTCAAGACAATTGAGGATATTAGTTTATCTTCACTGAAAAAAAACTGGGAGGGCCCAGGCCCATCCGGCCTAGGCCTAGAACCACCTCTGAACTCCACATATCACTGTTAACAATTAGAAAATTGAGGAAAAGGAAATAACACCTGTTGTATCTCATGCTCTTGTAGAAATCATATCTCAATTTCCAATCCCAGGAAAAAAATAACGAATTCAATCTGATGCAAAGAAGCAGCATCGGAAACATATATAATTAATAAACGTTTACATTTCATAAACGTGTTACCGCTAATTAACTTTTCATTGTCCCATTTATATCGCTTTAACTTTCGCTCGGTAAATTGTTTCTTCATTGGTATATGAATACTTTTTTTCATTAAGTAAACAACAATTTTTTTCCTTTATTTCCCGTTAAACTGGGATACTTAATATAGTATATTGTTTTAAATAAATTATTAATTAACAAGGTCGCAAGGTACGAAACGAATAATTTTCATCTACATGAGTTCAATCACTTACAGCTGACGTAATATGTTATTTATCTTTTCAAAAAGGCAAATACTGAATACGTGTGGCTGTGACTAAATACGATGGCGTGCGTTTTGCGACCATGCATTTTGCGGACCGAAATACAGACGACCGTGCGTTTTGCGACCCTGAATACTGACCCATATTGAAATGTCAGTGTTGAACCTGTTAACACTAGTGACTAGATTTATACTTTCTTATCTTTTAATATTACTGGTTAGGTCAATTAAGTTAGGTTACCAGTTTCATTTTGGAAGCAAGCTACTATAATTTGAGAATCAAGAGAAATCGTTTTGGGTAAAGGTATCCCCCTGTGCGATATCCACGTATCGTGAATGTCCCATGGAGGATGTAGAGATAGCGACATTCTCGACGCACGGTAAGAAGGGAGGTGCGGTGGTCAGTTCCACGGTCGAACTCCAGGAATACTAAGGACATTCTGGTACTCAATTTGATAGGAGGCTGAGTGTATCTCAGAGCGCCTGAAAGCCTCCAGTGTTCTGGCCGGTATTTGAGTCCGATTCGCAGTCTAGACATGCTACCGTTGGAGCCACGACGACTCCCAGTTTATTTTAGGAAACAACGAAATTCTTTACTTTTTTAATTTCAAATATACTGTACATATATCTGATAAACCAACTTCGTACAGAATGTAATATAATATAAAATGAATGTCACACACACTGACACGAATTAATGCCAAGTAAGCGGTAGTGGGCGAAGGCAGGTTAGTTAAAGTCAGGTTAGATTCTACTGTTTTTCATTTCGTCCGTTATTTTACCTCCTTATTTAGTATTTTCTGCGTTTATTGCTCGTTCTACATGTGTGTACTACATTTCGAAATTCGAGATACTATTGCTTCCTTCCAGCGAGATTTTGAAAGCTGGCTCCCGGAATGGAAAACTGTCACGTTAGGTTAGCTTTGCGGAACCTCAGACTTCCGAGGGACCAAGCGATGTTGCTGAATACACAGTTAAGATTGCAATATCATTAATGAACTTAACTGTTCATAACATCGCCGACTCTAAAATAAGTAGGTGGATCGCAAGACGCACGATTCATTTTCCACGGGTCGCGAAGCGCACGATATTCGGTAGAGTCTCAAATTGCACGGTCGCAAAACGCACGGACTCCTAAATACAGATGGTTCTGTTACTAAATCAAAACAATCTTTTTTTTTTGCTACAAAATTAAATGTGTAGAAGGAAATTTGCTCAAAGCGGAAATTTGGTTTACTATTAGCTGTTCTTGTATATTTTCTTTGTGTAAAATATTGTTGTGAATGCAATCGGACTAACGCGGAAACAGAACAAAAATGATCACTAAAGGATTTTCAAACTAGCAGAAGACAGAATTTCACTTTGCATCGAAAATGTATGGATTCAGGTAAACAGAACTGGGGAGAGAATAGAGCCAATTTAAGCAAAACCAGGGAATGGAATCGTTTAGCGCAATGGGCGGTCAAGTGCGTTTTAGAAAAAATAAGCTTATAAAAACTTTTTAAAGACATACTTTTCTTAAACGCGTCTGTTAAAAGTACACATGTAAGTTACGAAAGTTTTATTTATTATAGGTTCGTTGTTAAACCAAAATAATACATTTGTCCAATAATTAATTTGGAAATGGAAAACGTAGTTACAAGAACGTTTACCATTGGATTCTATCTTGGACAAGATAAAGCCAGTTTTCATAAAGAATATCTACCTCTCGAAGATATATTCTAATATTGTCATCTCAACGACGTTTTGGTCTTCCCAGTGGTATCTTTCCCTTTGTCTTACAAACCATGATGGAATATAATCTTCGCGTTACCCTCATCTAAGGTATATGGCCTACCCATCTTAGCAATCGTGATATCATTATTATTACAACATGGGGGTGAATCGTATAGAATTGGGAGTTATTTCTAATACAGTGTTCTCCATTCTCCGGTCATCATCTCGTTCCGTTTTGGCCTGTATATCTTTCTCAAAACCTTATTTTCTAACAGACGTAATTTATCTTCATCTGCCAACGTTCGTACTCCAACTTTCGCGACCCTAAAATATTTCCGTAACTCGGAACAATAACCTTCCTGTATATTTTCGATTTCAAATTCATTGATATTAATCGCATGGTGAGTAGCTTCTAGATTGAATAAAACATACCTTGTCCTCTGCTAAGCGGCTTTCTGTTTCTTCTGTGACCTCGGGTTTTTTTTTCTTGTTATACATGCTGACGTGTAGTTAAACGTGTTTTTTCGTGATCTTATTCTATTTTTTTTTATGCTTCTATTTCCCTCATCCTCTGCTGTGTTTTGGTATTAACCACATATTTTGTTTTCCAATTTCATAATTGCAATTTAAAAAAACGCATGACTCATTGATGTACAATACTAAGAAATTACTTCAAATTATGGATATTGAACTAGAAAATGTTCTTCTATTGACTTTCACATTCACTTTTTGAAAATAATATTTTCGTTGGTACAGTCAAATAACAAAAATATTTACGGGGCCACGGTGGCTCAGTTGGTAGAGCGCTCACCTCTGGTGCTAGGGGTCGTTGGATCGATCCCTGCTCATGCCATGTGGGCTTTGTGGTGGACAAACACCGTGTGCGTGGGTTTTCTCGGGGTACTCCCGTTTCCTCCCACTTTCTTCATTCCACTAATTCATCCCATCATCATCCATACGTCCTGAGCCATAGTTGCCTAAAGGCCTTAAAAAGAAATTCAAATTCAAAAACAAAAATATTTACACATTGAGATTTAATTTATTCTTACTCCCATTACCATCTGCAGTTACGGAAATCTTTAGAGTAAAGTGAACAGTAAATGGGTGTAGTATTGGAACAACAAGCATTCAACCGACACACTTGCCTCGTTGTTGCTGCGAAGATAGTTAAGGTAGACACAACAGTCATGTTTCAATTAGCAATAGCGGCATTCGGGAGGTCGTGGGTTCAATCCCAGTTCAATGCCGAAAGTCCTGACTGAAGTTTTTCCAGGGATTTCCCTCAGTCACACCATGCAAATGCCGGCTCCAACATAGGCCCTGGGCGACGCGTTCCCTAATCCTTTCCCCTCCCCTATCCCGGCCTGAGCTTTAGATGCCTAAAGTCCAAAAAATAAAATTCAAATTAGTAATAACGATGAATTCCGTACATATTGAGACTGCATATTGCACAGAACGATGCGTTGCAATAGGTCGCCTTCCTCTCTTTCTTGAAGCCCATTGCCGTAGTACATGACAAAGAGCTGGATCTCTCATTGAGAGACTAAGAAGGAGACCGTCAATGAGACCATATCGAAAGCTACCCTGAAATTTTGCCAGGAGAATACGTCCTTTAGATGCGCCGCTTATATGATAAAATATTCCTTGATGGTTAGGAAGCAATTTTAGTGTAGCTCACAGATGGGCTCTAGAAAAAATCGTCACCACATTGAAGCAGTCTCAAATAGTTACAAGAGTTATCCTTCCACCAAATGTTCCATAAGATCTACGAAATTGCGAAAAGAAAACAATCTACAGTTAAGTTCGATTACAGACCGGACACTCACCTTTCATCGTTCTATGACATTTTCAATTTTGACTTCCTGGAAGGAAACAGTAAATTATCCATTCCTTCATTCGTAACGCCCTTCACACTCGATTACCGTTTTACACCTTTATCATATAAGCATTTGTCCTCTTTCCTCGTAGAAAAGAAGTCGAACTCGGACAACGGGATAATGGACAAATAAAGGAAAAAATAGAGATCTTTTAAAAATGCCAGAAATGGAATTCTTCCCGTGAGGCAATAAATATGCCAACAAAAAGAGGGTCAGGAAATTCTATATTCACTCATGAATACGAATTCCAGGCTTTCTCCTTTTTCTCTTCAGTTTGATTTTTCTTTGCAAAAAAAACGGGTATTTATTGATTACTCAATGGTCCTCTTTTGACATCCAGATCTGCAAGCCTGAAGGTGCGTTCTTCACTTCTACATTCTCTCCCTCTCTCTTCCCTTTCCTCTAACTTTCCACCTTTCCTATTTCCTCTCTCTATCCCATTCTGATTCCACTCTTCCTCTCTTGTTCTTTAGCATGGACAACAGCCAAAGAAGAATCAATAACAGGTTGGTAGGTGTGAGTGGGATATCTAATGGAGCCATAGAATCTTTCATTAAACCTGTTGCTAAAAGGTAAAATTGTCGAAGTTGATAAGAACTTTTCAACGTGTCAAAAACATTCTTTTTTCCACTATTCGAGATTGTTTTTCCTTTTGAATTCAAATTTTCTTGTTAAATAATCTTTAATAGTGTAGTTTGATTGTCAAGGAACTCTCGTATTCAAATGTTTATTGGAATACCAATGTTTGTTCTTGATTAGTTGGTTGAATTGTTATTAATCATGAACGAGCTCGTAAGTTCTAGGAATGGGACCTACAGTTTTTGTTAAAGTAAAACCATTCCGTTCATTCCACCTTGCAGGAATAGAACCCGATATTTCTTGCTTATTTCTAATAATTATTAATGACTGATGCACAACTTCAAGAGCTACACACGTATATTGAATTTCTGTTAAAGTCTAAAACACCATCTTCTCAAAATTTAATCACGTCGCGATTCTCTGAAAGGGTGTTCCTTGGAACAAAAAGATGCACAAGGTAGTGGTCTTATTGTAAGTACTTGTCTGACATTCGCCCAAATCAGAAATACTCTGGTTATTCTCAGTTTGGATGGCAGTCATTACGCTACCGCCTTACTCAGTCACACGATCCACTGACGCTGAGGAATAATTTAATACTATACGGTGCTATGCAAATTGACTCCTGTTAATTCCAGAGTAGTCAAATAGCTACTAATATTTAGCATCTCTACACCTAAAGGGTAAACTGACTGTACACGAAGAAAAACCCAAATTACACTTCCCAATCCAGGACCTTCTTGTAAGTACAATCTTCTACCAATAATATTGTTTACTTAACCACCATACACTAGTAAAGTAGGTATAAATGTTTGTGATCGCAAAATGGAGACCAAGTGGTCGTAGCTCAATTAGTAGAACATTTACTTCACACACGTGAGAAGATCCTAGGGTTGAGGATTTCTTAGGGAGTTTTTCTCAGTCATACCAAGCTAATGTCAGGATAGTACATTAAACTAGGCCTTGGCTGTCTTCTTTTCTACATTCTCTCTCATAACCCTATTACGGTTTGGGAAAAAATGCCTAAAGCTTATAATATTCAATACAAATCATGTACAAACGCGTTTCATGTACAAATTGTGCCCGAGGCGGTCATTAGCAGGAGATTTGTTTTGTTCAGGAGGGACTCGGCCAATTCCCCCAATGTGAGGTTTCACCTTCAAATTCATGAGTAACCAAAATTGAAAAATGTTTAAGTTAAAATATATATAAAGCCTGCAAAAGTACTTACACCCCCAAATTTTCTTTTCACATGGAGCAAGTCGAATATCCTGGTAGAGTCCCTGTTAGCCACACCAAAGTAGTTCCAAAATTCTAGCTTGTGTTAAGACAATGGCTGCACCTTTTACTTCCTTACCCAGTTAAGCACAAAGACGAGCTGCTGTCTAAACAGATGTGAATTCCAACTAGTATTTCCGTTTGTATTCATACAGATGCATTTCAAAGAGTGTGAAAATAATTTTCATGATGATTATATTTGCCTTTACAAAACTAAAAAATTAAAGTTCAATGTAATTATTATTGACTTTTTTTTTACAGGTGAGTTCCATGGAGTCAAACATCTTCCATTGCCATTTATTTAAAGTCGTAAGTAGGTAAAACTTTATTTTCAATACATTTCCTTTAAAATGTTACGTTTGTACTATTTAGTATTTTGTATTGCTCTTTATTTATTCGAGATTGTATTTCTAATTGACTTACTGATTGCCAAAACAACCTAACTAGACACTTGTAACTCGTACTAAAGGTAAACAGCTTCGTTTCCAAAAAGTGTGTTTGGATAAGAATGAAAAAAGAAAACAGTTTGATTCCAATATTAGTTACAAGAGAGGAGATCACGATAACTGTTCCCACGACAACTTGAACTGATTAATTCATCCCACGACAACTCATCCTCAGCGACAATTAGTCCCTACGATATCTCATCTGTACAACATCTCGCCTCAAGACAACTCATCTATCCTCTGCGACATCTCGTTCCACGACAATTAGTCCCTACAAGAACTCGCCCCGCGACAATTCATCCCTTCGACAACTCGCCCCACGACAATTGGTCCCTAGAATAATTGCCCCTTACGACAACTCGCCCCACACCATCTGATCCGCACGACAGCTCGCCCCACGACAGCAGCTCTTTACGACAACTTGTCCCCATGAAAACTGACAGTATTAACCCAAAGTGTGTATACTGAATAATACAATGGAAGATATGGTCGAGGCAGGAATAGGAATATGAATTTCGGAACCGAATTATGGAAGATTCGCTAAGACTAAAAGAAAACTATGGGATTGGGACGCTGGTATTTTACTATCTTCGCTATCCCTGCCCCAGAAAGGGTGATCTTCAAGCAACGACATCCCTCAAACGTGACAGACGTCATCTCTCAGACGTGACGGACTTGAGCCAAAAGTTGCCAATTCAGTCCATAACATTTTTTTTGTTCTATAGAATAGATTCTCGCCTTGAAATGTACACGTGAACTAGAATGTAACAAAGCATAAACCCAAGAAAATGTTTGAGTTTCCCTTTAGTCCTAAATTTTTTAATCGAGTTGGGCTCAGATGCTTGCTTCTAATACATTTTTGTAACCCCGGAGATCATTGTGGAACATCCTGTACATTGTGAAACAAAACAAAAATATAAGATTTCCAATCGTTACAACTGTTCCCCTTCCTTTCTAAAAAAAAAATATAAATAAATACATAAAAAAATAGTGCACATCACACTGTAAAAAAAGTGCAGTTGCTATACTTTTTATACAACATCCTTTGTGCACATCAAATTTTGATCACTTTTGTATCCTTTACCTTTTCCGATTAGTATTTGGGCGCTTTCTTGTACCATCCTCGCCCATTTTAACACAAAAATTCTAGTGCATCAGCAACCAGTTTTGAAAGCCCTTAGGAGAAAAAAATGTTGATGAAAGTGGGAATTAACTACAGGTTGTCTTGATAATAGCCAATTGCTTTAAACCAACTAAACTGGAAGAACAAGAGTTAATGCTCACTTTTCCTTCTATCTATTCAAGAAATTCGATTCAAAAATGAAAACCGAGCGGCTTTGTATTCGATAGCAGCTGCCGACCAACCTGATGGATGTTTTCCCAAGGTTTTCCTTCAGTCACACCAGCCGAATGTCAGGATAGTACCTTCAGCATAGGCCCTGACCAACTGTTGTTCTACCTACCTTCAGTTGTTCTACACATTACTTGAACTTCTTGAACATAAAACCAGGAAAATTTAAGAAAATTACGTTCATAATGCGTAACATAAGTGTGTTAAAAATTATACCTACCGTTAACGTTATTGTAAAGCGTCGAAGACTTTTTGATGAAAGTTTGAGCTCTCTAGGTGTGATTTTATAGGTGCAGAACTGCAATTTCGTGCAGCGAAAACGAGTGCTAGTTGTGCCATCTAGAGGTATAGCAATTTCGTGCTAGAGTGTTAGAGGTATAAGGAGCTAGTTGTGCCATCTAACTTTAGAGATCATTCCCGTACAGTTTACACTAACCTTAAATTCTGTTTCTGTGTCTCTGCTAAACTTTAGCAGGGAAGATGCTTTCCCTACAAGCTATAACAAATAAGCACGCTTATTACAGAAATTCTCGCTCGAGTAGACAAGATTATACTCGGGAATAACGGGCACAAATACAGCGCGTTTTAGCAACAAACACTTTCCCAGGACAAACGAATAAAGTGTAACCTCATCTTCTGTACAATAGCATGCTAAAACGTTTAATCTTGCATTTATTTTCTGGGCTTCTGTAGCAACTTAAGGAACCATCCTACATGGTACTTTCTGCTTGCATTTAATTACAAATGGAACTTAACCTCGAACAAGGAGCTGAACATGCTTGTTGCGAATTACATGAGGGAGCGTAAACTGTCTTTTTCTCTTCAGCATATATGAAACTTTTCTATTACCATTAACCATAGAAGTGTGAGCAGTGTTTCCATCTACCACAAAACATTAATATACTTTTTTTTAAAAATAAATATAAGGTATTACGCAAACAAACTGAACGTAGTAAATGATATTCCAATTTTAGCGGCTTCTGAAATATTTTTTGTGACTTTTTTTAGTATTTTTTCTAATGCTAGCCACACACCGAAAATGAAAGTTGAATTGGAATATTTTTTATTTAATCGCCTTTATGTGCTGTACTAAACATATACAGAGTGTTCACAAAGATTTTCTCCACCACTGTATCTCCGGAATAAATAGAACTATCAGAACGTTGAGCGTTGTGTTAAAGGGTTAACATTTTATGAAAAAGAATTTCCTGGGGTAGAAAATAGGTGAGGAAACCTCTGTTCGACCCTTACAACCTGAGCAAAAACACTAGAAGAATAGCCATTTTCGAAATTTGACCTCGTGCCATTTTGAACAGAGTCAATATTTCAGTCCCCGAAACTGCTACATTTTTTTTCCTTTGATCAAGATCTTTTAAACGATCTATTACCTGACCGCCATTGCAATTTGAAATTTTTGCGTTTCCCGCATCTACAAAACTCAGAGGTACATTTTTAGTTTAAAATGTTAGATCATCAAAATAATGAAATCCCTGTTTCAGCGTTTGTTCCTATTTTCATTCATTCCGTATATACAGGGATGGAGACAGACTTCATGGATACCTTATATATAACAATAATCTCTGCTCTGCTCTGCTTCATCAGGTGTGCGTCTGGAACAATTCAGTTTCACCTCTATGTAAACAGCTAGAAAGAAACCTACTTCATATTTAGCAAATAAAAGATTTACCCTGCTGTTGTTATCAATCTAGTGACAATCGGTGACATGGGTGCAGATTTGGTTTAGCGAAACATTTTACTTTATTGTATATACCACTACAACCACACTCAAATTGTTTCGTAAAACTTATCACTTGTGGGAAAAGAAACCAAGATGGTGAAAACTAAATAGGGTAGCAGCTATGAGTTAATTAACTACTTACTTATAGTGGAGTAGCTGATAGAACGAGAAGCTGATGTTAAATCAAGAATCATCATTTTAGGTCTGAAAATAAAACTAACACCACTAATTGTAAAGATGGACTAGTTTTGATATCAACGATTCTACGTTTTTTTTAACAAGACTTAGAACGCACCTTGCAAATGAACATTGGATAGCCAGCTTATTTGATCTTGACTGTACGCTTCAATAAATAGATAACAATTTTGTTGAAAAACTAACCTGTTTATGAAATTTATGTAAAAACAACAAAGTGGCAACGCTGTTTGTAGTAAAGGTGTAAAATTCATGGCTTCAGAAAAGCTTACATAAAGGAATTTTAAACTATACTAACCGAACCCACATTTTATCACTTTGAAGAAGAAGCGTTTGAAATGTTTGAACGTGTTGTGCATTTGACATTTTGTTTGAATAACTTTTGTATAACCTAACCTTTTGTAAAAGATACACGAACAATATAATGTGTCTAATTATGTTAGATGTAGAAGGTGTTCAAACACTTAAAACGCTTTTTCTTAAAAGTGATAAAAAGTGGATTAGGCTAGTATGTACGATCAAATGACAATATTTTTTGGTGATGATAAAATACGATACGTAAGTTGTACACTCACACAGGAGAGTCCTTTATATTATACTCTATATTGTATTTAACATTTAATTGCAACATTTATTCAAGATTAAACATTTTTTTATCATGAAAACTGTGAACTGGAATTAGTGTTTATGTGGAGACTAAACAACAGGAAGATGAAAATCAAGGAATGAAAAATAATGGTTTATTTTTCTTGTAAAGGCTTCATCCATTATTAAGAAGCGTCTAGTTTATATTTGTTAGTGATGCTACATTGATGTACAAACATAATTCTAACGTATCCCTTTCTCTCTCTTTATCTATCTATGTACATCTTATCTTTCTCTCTGCGACGTGCCTTTAAAAGCTTCTTAAATATTTTATAGCCTAAATTGATACATCATCATATTAGAAGGAAGGAAGGAAGGAAGTACATTGTTGAATTTTAATATGGTTGCCTGTCTTGTTACTCAGACGACCTTATAATCTAGCAGTGAAACAGCAGCATTGAGTGAATGTAGCGATAGTTCAAATCCTGTTGAAAAAGTTGAAGTGTATGGGGGGGAAACCCTAATACTAGTTTTAAAAGAAATAGCTTGAAATAATATTTTCGCTTGTTGTTCTTACTTCTTAATTCAGAAAGTACTTCTTCTAACCACTCGCCACTCACCACTCATTTCCCGCTTTCGCATTCATAGGAGATTTGCTTATAATATTCAAATGACATAATCGGGACTTGGGTTAAAGTAATACTAATAATTTTATTTACAAATTGGCACAAACTTAATAACTCTCCGCGGCCTACCATGTACACCCACGGGTCTCAGCAAGCTTCTCTCTTTTCGCTGCTACAGATAACAAAATTCAATCCTTTCCTCTCCTCTTCTTTCTTCTCGGTGGAGACTAACAGAACCCCTGCTGTTAACTTACTGGGTTCTCGTTTATAGGTCACTAACGGAACCTTTCAAGCAACACGTTCGCTCAGCTGCATGTTTACGTTTGATAATAGTACTCTGAGAATAAAGGTTTTCACTACAATATTTTTCTTTGGCGAGCAAATTAATTAATAACAGGATCTGTTTATTGAAGACGCTAAGTCGGAGTAGCACGTGAAACTTTTTCCTGCCAACTGGGATAAACTTCCCTTGGCTATTATCTGCTTAATTGAGCCACTTGGAATAATCACAATTCCATTTACGTCATCTGACCCCGTTCATAGAAACAAACAGCTTTGTTTAGCTTTTCCCTTACAGGACGGGTGGGAGCGGGACTAAAACCTGACCCTATAATTTACTTAAATTTTTGCTTTAACTGCTACTCCCTGATCCGCGCTTTTAATTAGCTCACTCCCATTAATAAATATTGTGAATTCAAGTACTTTGCATGGTGAGCTCTTGCAACATTTCGTCCGTGCAACTCGTCAGATCTCTCCGACGCTATCTATGACCAGGGTCTGTTTATGTCTCAGTAACTTGATTACTGGTTGATTTTGAGGCGAACAAAGTTCACCACCAGCGCACCTGTTACGAGAACATAATAGCAAACAGACACCTATCACAGAAATAGACCTTTTGGGGATTACTGAAATCATGGCTCTAATTCTTGAGATAACTCCGACATATCAAGAATGCAAATAAGTATATATTTAATTATTTCTCGTAATATTTCTGAGCGTGAAAAGTCCTCTGTCTCAAAGTTTATCTAAAGTTAGGGTTTTCCAGGAACTATTTCCTCCTCGACTGAACATTCCAATGGTTCTCCAAATAAGGCTGAGGTCGGCGTTGATTTAATATTATTATGAATTGTTGAATCTCAGGTTTTTGACGTTTTATTCACCTTGATTCAACAAAATTAATTTTTAAAAATAGTCGAAAAGTGGATATTTAAGGGTTTTATCAACAAATAATCTACTGTGTTTCTTAAAATGAGTTGAAGTAGTACATCCATGTTTTTGCCATTGTCACTCTTCTATATCTTGCTCAGCTAGACGCGCAAATGGACTGCAAAAAAATCTAAAAATCTGCAGAGTAGAATTGATTTGTGCTTCAGTTACCCATATAGAAATCCACAGACAACTATCAAAACTAACTAACTAATTTTAGTGTGCTGTATTTCGTGCTTATAATATTAGTATATCTTACAGTTTATCTCTATATACCAGGTGCGTAAATATGAACCGGAATTTATGTACAGAAAAGACACAGTGATTGGATGACAATGCTAAGAACTATTTTATTCGAAGTATTGGCCATCGCTAGCGATACATTTCTGCCATCGTTCCGGCAATGCGTGGATGTCAGACCAAAAAACTGTGCCTCTTGTGCTGCAAATTAGTCATCAAGCCATTTTCGTAAGATGTAAAGCGCTGGTCAGCAAGTGCGTGTCCCACGGATGCAAATAAGGGAAAATCGGAAGGCGCCAAGTCTGGTGAGTAAGCCGCATGTACTCCCAGGAGTCTGGTTTCCCAGCCAAACGTCGCAATCGTTTCCTTGACCGGTTTTGCTGTATGGGAGGGTGCATTATCGTGAAGCACAATCATTTTATGTTGTCTTTGGTCATATTCTGGTCGTTTTTCACGCAAAGCTTAATACAAATCGATCATTTATTGTCGGTAACGTTGGGTATTAACGGTTTCACCAAGTTTCAGCAGTTCATAATAGATCACTTCCTTCTGATCCCACCAAACACAAAGCATTGTCTTCCGTCCATAGCGATTTGGTCTTGTAGTCGATGTCGCCGGTTCTTCTGGAGTTACCCATGATCTTTTACGCTTAGGATTCTCGAAATAGATTCACTTTTCGTCACCAGTCACAATTCGATGGAGAAATGATTTCCTTTTGTACCTGGCGAGCAGAATTTCGCAAGCAAGCTGTGGTTTTTCGGTTTTCCTGCTGTCGTTCAGTCAATGCATGTGGAACCCATTTTCCCAACTTCTGAATCTTGCCCATGGCTTTTTAAGTTATGAAAACTGCTTCTCGTGTCACATTTAATTGACCCGCGAGTTGTTGTTGCGTTTGAGCGTCATCCTCATCCAACAAAGCTTGTAATTTGGTGTCACCAAACTTTTCCGGTGGTCTTCCACGTTCTTCGTTTCTCACGTCAAAATCGCCACTTTTAAATTTTGTAAACCACGTATAGCACTGTGACTTATCAAGAGCATGATCACTGTAAGCTTCAACAAGCATGCGATGCTATTCTGCAGCAGTTTTCTTGAAATGGTAACAAAAAATCAATGTTGTCCGCACATCGTAGTTTGTAGGTACAAATTGCGCCATGTTCAACGCCATTAAACACTACATTATGATATGAAACTTGTCTGGTTGTGAATTGCAAATCGTTATCAGCAGTCAAAACAAGCAAGTGGCGCCAAGGATGTAGTTTTGTGGTAACCACAGTGACAGCTAACGCCGTCTATGCACAAATTCCGGTTTCATATTTACACACCTGGTAAAAAATGAAAGTGAGTATGTCGGCGTGAGCCAAAACGTGCTTGACCGATTGGAATGATTTTTCGCACATGATCAGACACTGGATCTGACTGGGAAGTTATCATATCACTTTGATTCTAAAATTATTATCTTCAGATATAATCGACCATCTAATTGTCTATTTAATTCCAATGGTGGTGATAACAATAATGGAAAATTTAAAAGCAAAGCACGCGGCAACCCATGCTGCAGTGTTGTTTGACGGATTGACTACATCCAAGTGGTCAAAATTAGCATGACTATTATATCAATTAACAACGGCTATCTTAGGTAACACACCCCTAGGGAGGGGTGATATCAGGAGCGTATCCTGTGGACTTTCTAGGCTACCACGCAGCCTAAGCTTGTGAACAAATATTTTGATCTGCACGAGTAATATTAATTTACACGAAAGGGAGGCCAGAACACCCATCATCATTATTAATACTATGTGTGACCTCCGTACCCTCTTTCTACTTATTACTTTGGCTAAATGGTAGTCCAAGTTGTGAATCCAGAATTGGCCACTGGGTGGTATGTAAAAATAATAGGAAAACGACTGCTATTAGTGTCGAAGCCATACTTTTCTGCGTCTATGAGCTGAATAGTAACATTCTCGATGCCGTTTAAGTCCAAGTTCAGCACCAATCGGCATGGGGGTGACAACATACGTTATTTCACCCCGCACCAACGAATGGGCAAATCAGCTAGTACTTTATAAGAGTAAGAAATAATTATATGGCAAGAAATGCCATAGAAAATTTCGGAAATATATAATCTCTTAATGTATATGGCTAGAATAAATTGAGACTTCTTTGATAATGTAAGTTATCTGTAGTATTACTCCAATTATTATTGTGTTTCAAACTCTGGATGATACTCCAAAAGAAAAAGAAAACGTTTTTCGATCCATAATTTTTTCCAAGTCTTTCCTTTCTTCATCGAGTTATATACTCTTATAATATACGAGAATTTTAATTTTAATAAGAGATACTGATACGTATAATCACAGTGAAGCACAACAAGATTATACGGTTTACGTGACACGTTCGTTGCATGTGAGCATATTTCAGGGCTAAATCGAATTTCCCTCTCTACTACGGAGCATGCGCAGCAATGAGAAGAATTGCGCACCATCGTATCTACGATGTTTTCGAAATCTGAGAAGCGGTGTTCAATAAAACTCGAAGTCCACAGGTCGTACTTCACTTGAACCAATGGCTTCAAGTGGCTTGTGGTAACTCTTCATTAGCATACAAAACAGCAGTAAGATGTGTAAAGGTCTTCAATGGGGAACACCAAACTGTGAAACATGAGGACAAGTGAATGCTATTTCAGTGTTACTGGAGACTACTACTCCTGACTTAGCCAATCAGACAGAATTGTCGCATACGACTGTGATACACATTGTACTACACATATTAGAAATTGGTCTTCCGGCTATCCGAATGTATAGTACGTCAGCTTTCTATGCGGAGTACGGAGCTAACTTTACAAAAATCTGCAAGTCCCGTTCTTAGAAGTTCGCCTCTGTACATAAACTCCTTCTTGATGTTATTTCCTGTTGTAAGCAATTACAGGTGTTTAAGAGAATGGGGGTATATACGGTATATTCATTAATATAAACGAAAATTAGGAAACATGTATTGTATAAAATGGTAGGCACGTCAAGTCGTGATTCAAATCCAGGCACGTCAATTGCCCTGCAAGGATTGTAAGTACGTGGGCTCTGCAGGAACCGGAGAATTTACGTCGAGTACTGCTCGTACACTGTTCCAATACTTTCGCGGATTCAGTTCCAACTTTACATGAATGTGACAGTAATGTACTGTAATTACCCTTGTGAAATCGTTTGTCTTCAGCGAACTCAGCGGTATAGACAGTAGAGGGTAGGCTTACGGTATGAGAAACCCTAATTCGATCGCCGTCCAGGGAGTTTTTTTCTTCAAGTGAGCTGATCTTACTTATCAGTAAATCTTGTATTTTTAAAGGCATGGTTAACATTACGAGCTTAGCAGTTAACATGTTTCGCGGGCGAAGGTGGATTAGCGATTAGATTAGTTTTCCTATAAGAGAAAACATCAAAACCACATCTTCCCCTTTTTAGTTAAATAAGATCCCATTCGTGGTTTTTGTTCCCTTCCTTTATTCCTGAAAAATGTAGAAGACAAAGGCCGTTTTCATCATAACGGTCAACACATGATTAAAAAGAATCAATCATACGTTAAATTATTTCTTAGATTACACATTACAAGCTTCATTAAAATATATTGGTTCTGTAATAAATATTTTGTGCTTAATTTGATGATACATTTTTATACTTAACTTGATTCACATGAGAAAAGGTTCAATGATGTTTCTTTCGCTTACTGCAGTAGGGTTTATATTTTAGTAAAGTTATATACAGCAAGAGTTTGGTGAAATTATTAAATAGGTTTTGTTATGCTAAAGTTTAAAACAAATTCCTAGAAAATCAACCGCCATTGTTGAGAAAATTTATAACAATTAAAAATTGATCTGAACAAATCACTTTCACACATGAATTAACAGTAATGAAATCTATCTAAGAAAGCACGTATTACGTGGCAAAGAGCTATCACCGACCTCCTTATGATGATAGCCAGAAAAACTAATTAAAAATGTCCGGAATGATTAGCACTTGACTCTTCACCTCTCCAGTTTTGAACCGAAATCACCACCCTTTGCCACTAAACTACGAGAGCACTAAGATATCATGGCCCCTGCAAGAACGCCAAGTAAGTGAGCCGCCATCCACTGGCTACTGCGACTCTCCAACATGCATTCATGCAACTACAGGCTATGGCGCGGGTGTGGATGCTACGGTTTCTATCTTGACGAAGACATTTACCGCGTATCGATTCAGTGTATAAGAGAAGAAAGGAGGTGAAACAAGTTGACAGGAAAGCGCGAGAAGAGTTTTCATGTAAGAGGAGGAAAATCAGAATATACGATGCTGTATATTCTGTAAAACCCCTGTATCGGTTCAAACTACTGTATAATTTACCTGGTAAACCACGCATGCTATGAAGGGTGGCATGCCAGGTAAACGTCTGTAATTGATTTTGTTCAATGTATTATGCATCCAATTTGGCAAGTATTGTTTTACATGCAATTCACTCGTCACACATTCACACACATACATACAGCGCTTAGCGCGTGCGCGCAAATCTGGGGAGGCATCGTGTTCTGCTACAATTGCTGACAAGAGACTAAATGGCTATTGATGTTATTTTCTTACGTAACTAATAGGCACTTATTATTACAGATATGTTCCAGACATAATTATTTCTTACTTACTAGGTATAATCATCACTTGCAATACCATTCACCTTTTTTTTGGGGGGGGGGGGCATTGGATGAATTAGGTTTAAAAGTCTTTTACGTTTTAATGAACATTGGTTGCGTATTTCCCTAGGGAGCTAATTAGGTTATTTTTGTTTATGTGAGTATTTTTCTAGAACGCCTGAGCTAAATATTTTATGTAATTTTTCATTAGCAGGATGTCTAATTCTTGTTGTAGTGGGGTCAGCCTCGTGTAACGTGGGCATCTTGTTGCTAATTTGACTATTCTATTTTGGAATATTTGTAATTTCTTTGTGTGTTGATCAGCAGCATGACACCATGCTGGCACAGCATATATTAATATCGTTCGTATTATTGTTTTGTAAAGTGTAGCTTTTGTTTTGTTACTCATTTGTTTGTTTGTGAGCAAGCATTTGAGTTTTGCTAGTTTGCCTGATGCTTTAACAATTTCATTTTGTGTATGTTGTCTGAATGTTAGTTTCCTGTCCAAGGTTACACCAAGATATTTAGCTTTTTTGCCATTCAATAGCTTTATCGAATCGCTGTAGTGTTGTTTTTGGTTGTTTACGTTTTTTGAGAAGTATACAGATTCTGCCTTACCAACATTTATCTTTATTTTTCATTTGACGAACCAGGGTTCTAGTTTCTGGAGGTGGTTTTGGAGATATTTGTGTATTTTTTTTGATTGCCAACTGCGCGCGAATATACACGCGTCATCTGCCCAAACAGGGCCAAGTTAGTGCCTTTGTCCGTTGGAATATCGTTCACATTTATGTTAAACAGTGTCGGTTCTAGTAGTGAACCCTGTGGCATTCCGGTTTCAATGTTCCTCGTGGTGGAAAACTGTGAATTTACTGCTGCAAAGAAAAACTGTTTTTTAGGTGAGATCTAAGGAGATGAACGTAGGGAGCTGGGAATTTCGCTTGGATTAATTTATACAGAGGGCCCGTTGGCCACACTCTATCAAATGCTTTCTCTATATCGAGAAAGACTGCACACGTGCTCTGGTTTTTATTGCATTTGTCTGTGATATATTCCATTACTTTTACGAGTTGGTGGATAGTGAAATGTTTTCTTTGAAACCGAATGGCTCGTTCGCTACGATGTTGTTTCTATTTAGGTGTTTCTTTAGTATGTGTAATATGACTGCCTCTGTGAGTTTAGCCATGATATTAAGGAGATTGATAGGTCTATAGTTTTGAGGAAATAATGGATCTTTACTCGGCCTTTGCTGTTTTCCAACCCCTTAGGAAGAAGGTAAACTTTAATATTCTATTGATAATTTTCTTGAGGAAAGTGAGAGCTTCAACAGGTAAGGTTTTAAGGTAAATGTTTTGTATGTTTTCTTCTCCTGGTGCTTTGAAAGGTTTCAGCTTTCTCAATATATTTGATATTCTTTTTTCTTTACTCGCGGTACTTTGGTTGTATTATCATCATCGGCTACTCTGTCCCCGAAACTTTTATCATTGTTAGGGTCTGATGGAGAGGTGTAGGGTTGGAATTTTTTTTTCTAGCGTGTCTGCAAAAGCGTCCGAATACACAATACCAGTTTCCCCATGCACTGGTGGTGTAGGGGTGTATGGCTTTGTGAAGGTCTTTGTCATTTTCCATATGGAGTTGTCTGATACTTTAAGTTTGCTGACTTTGTCGTCCCATGTTTTATTACGGAATCTTTGAATTTCTGTTTTAATAATTCTACGTAAACGATTAATTAGGTCTTTGTACAAGTTATTTAGCGTACGCTGATGTAGCTTCCTCAGGTTGTTTCTAAGAGCTACCAGTCTTAATATAGGCAGGTAGTGTGGAGTTAGGGTTGAGATGTTGACGTTTGGGGATGGACGCTTCTGATGCATTTTGTATATTTGATGTTAGTATATCTAATGCGTTTTCTATGTCCGCGGTGGAGTTAATTATGTACTTCCCTGGAATGCTATCGCCTTACGGAAGATATGCCAATCGGCTGTTTTGTAATTGAAGCTCTTAGTTTGTGTTACATCGGCAGTTTCATTAATTGTAATACAAACTGGGAGGTGATCTGAGTCAAGTTCATTCTGCACTTCCAAACCCGTTTCTGCCCACTGTCAACATTTGTCGACATAGAGTTTGGAAGTGTCTGAAGTGAAAGTTAATTCGTTTGTGAGATATAGAATGTTCTTTTGTTAAGAGTGTATATATATATATATAACATATAAGGATATATGTACAATTATACAATTATACACTCTTTATAATACAATTTGTTACATATATACTCGTATAAGCTAATATAATAACAAAAATATTTTTAAAGTTATAATTTCAGAAAATGAGTATAGATTTTCAATAAGGTTTTGTATTCTAAACAACGTAGGTCCCTACTGCTAGTTTATGAAATATTGTGAACCTTTTTTTATTGTCTTTTAGTGAAAGAAGTAATATCAGCATTGTAAAGGAAGAAAGTGTTAAATAAATACTAGGACATATGAAACTTATATCAGTTTCCCTTTTTTTTATAACAGCTGTCTTCCACGCCAACTGTCGACATTTGTCGACATGGGGCAAAACACTTTAATGTTTCCATTCGTGCTCACTGTCGACAAATTCTTGTAACCTATAACCCCAGGATCACTAAAAATGACTTCATATGTCTAGTTAGACTTTGAATATACCAATAAATGAAGGACGTTCAAAAATTCTAAAATAATAATAATAATTTGGGCAGAAACGGCTTTTAAAATGTCTTTGTGTAAAGCAAAATCCAGCACTTCGAGACGGTTTCCATTAGAGGGGTAGTGGGTTGGTTTGTACTGCGATAATACCTGTAGCGGAGGGATTCTGACATAGTCATATAGTCTGCAACCGTTAGTATTTTTATTGTACTTCAGAAATATTTATGTTTACTATTAAAGTCGCCTGCCAAAACGACTCTAGGACCTAAATTGTTTAATATCTTAATATCGTTTGTATTTATTCTCAATAAGGGTGTGTTGTAGATAATGCAAATACATATCGGGATGCTGTCGATGTATAATTTTATACCTATAGCTTCTATTGTTTGTAAATTTCGTGTGGGTAGTAACTCATGCTTTATGTTTTTTGTGAATTGCAAGGAGTACACCCTGGCCTCCGCCAGTACTTATAAGCCTATCCTTTCTGTATATGCCAAAACAGCTAATTTTTATATTGTCAGTTGGTGTTAATTTTATTTCGCTGTTAAGTACTATTTGTATAAGGTTGTCATTGGCTTGAATATACGGATCCTATATAGCCACATATATCCTTATATATGTGGGAAAATCTTAAACTGAAATATTTCGTTTGGTACATATCTTCTCATTGGTTATTTTCGAAGAAGCATGAAGCGTTGTTGGCAGCACTGAGAAGAAAAAAATATTCTTGCTTGAGAGCTAAGGCCACAGAAAGAAAAATACTTGTAGATGAGAGAGAGAGAGGGAGAGAGAGGGAGAGAGATTGAGTGAAA
This sequence comes from Lepisma saccharinum, assembly GCA_022664845.1. NCBI lineage: Eukaryota > Metazoa > Arthropoda > Insecta > Zygentoma > Lepismatidae > Lepisma > Lepisma saccharinum. The sequence goes on along the minus strand of JAGDQP010008711.1, from coordinate 13,939 downwards.
GTTTAGAATCCTCTGGATGGTGCCTGAGAGTCTCTTTGGATCGAAACCAATCCACATCGAAAGTTGCCGCCAGCCACAAATGCAAAGCTATAACAAGCCGCACGAAGAGACAATGGCAAAAGCGGAAGGGAGAAGGGGAGACCAAAAACCCACAACACACTCTCCTCCTTTCATTCAATTTCCCCCTCTCCCCTCCCCTGCTCCCACCACATCCCAACATTTAGTGGATGAGCTTAAGGGAGAAATGCTCTAATGAATTATCTTCAATTCGCAGACATACCACTTTATAACTTGTCATTTTTGAGTGACGTGTCTTTAAAGTATTTCAGAAACTGATCCATAGGTTTATTGGTTTCTTATGGGACATACGTTTACAAATACTTTTTTTTTATTTAGGGGAAAGTTGTACAAAACTGGGAGGTGTAACTTTACTTGACTATAGTGTGTAATAAGCAACTAACCAGAATGCTTTTCGGCTCGAATGAAATTATTTCACTGCCTTTTTCGCTTCTGCTCGAAATTGCGTTTTTTTTTAAACAAAGTTAGTTTTTCTCATTTTGTCCAACAAGTATGATAAAATGGGAGTAGTAGTTATTTCAAGCAATAGTAAGTTTTATTGCACATTTAAACCCATTAACATAAACCGATAATATCTCTTTCCGAGTCCAAAAGGTATGAGAGCAGTGGTTTCAACAAGAAGATAAGAAGGTTTCAATAATTAAACTATTGTGAAAAATATATGAAAATAAAATTTATGTTTAGATAGGTTATGCAACAAATTACAAAATAATTTTGAACAATTTCCAAAACAATGTCTCTTTCTATTTTTATATAAAACATTTTTAATTGTTTCGGAAAATACATACTTATAATCTCTCGATATAAATAGCGAGCCCCATTTTGTCTAATGGCCTGCCTCTCTATTTGGTTCAACTGCAAAAGTTTTAAAGTTTTTAGATGGCTCTGGTCAGCAAGTTACACAATGTCACACAAACTACCACTATATTATATCTAAATAACTGTAAACTAAGGTGAGATAATTATATTTTTCAGTCCAAGTTTAAATAATCCACAAACGAGCACCAAACTTGAAGTTAAAATAAATCGAAGCGTAGAAAAAAGAATAAAAAAATTAAAACAAATTCCACTTGAAGGCACGCTATATGAGCTTACGAAACTTCCTCTGTGATGCATTCCGAATCCCATCTCGTTGATGGCAACATCAGTCTAAATTCGTGGGCTCACTTCCCCGTTCTATCCGACCTTCTCTATTTGTCAAACCCTATCCTACTTATTTATTTAGGATATCTTGTGTATAACAATTTTTAATGACTTTAATATTAACAAAATAAGATAATAAATTAAAAAATAATTGTTCATAGAACTACAAAATATAAATTTGAATGGCAATGAAACTGCAATGTTTATATACAGAATTCAAAACGAAACAAAACTAAAAAAATGCGCCGATTGGAACCAAATTTGCCAAGAAAACTAATCTCAGTGAGTGAGCAACCGTTTCCATGGTAACGAAACTCTTTATGGAACACATATTCAGGTATTATGTGAGAGCAAGCTGAACCGACTACAACCAAATTAGGTATGATTCTCAAGACCATTCCTCTCATGGTTGTAAGTAAACAACATATTCAAATTAGTTCCGGTTTCCATAGTAACAAGATTTTTTTTACTGTTATGTTTGTTCAGTGATAACGAAATGGATCCACTGATTTTGATTTGGTAGTATGATAAAGGAACTCCCCTCAATAATATATTTACAATTGAGTTCTTAAGGGAATTACTGTTTTCTTGATAACGATATCCCATTCTTAAACACATAGCTATTCATCCATAACGTGAAAGAGGTTTAATCAATTCAAAGGATATTTGGCAGGGTAGTAGAAGGAAGTGCCCTCAATACTCTAGTTGTATTGAAATCTGAATGTACGCCCCGGTTGTATGGATACGACACTCCAGTTGAGAACCTTATTCACTCAACAAATCAGAACGGTTGAATCAATGCAAACCAAAACCAGGATTGTGTTACTCTTAATGTTTTTATCGTATTAAAAGTGTTAGGCATGTTTTCAACAGTAACTAGACTATTATTATTATTAAACATATGTGGATCCCAGAAGCTCAAGAGGACTAAGTGCATTTTCGAATAAAAAATGTTGGAGGTAATCTTTTATAGATAACCCGAAATATAAGAGACACAAAAGTGTCATATTTTATACAAATAAACCTTGGATCAAATGTGTCCAAGTGCAAAATATGACATTTTTGTGTCACATGTATTTCGGGTTACATGTAAAGATTACCCCCAACTTTTTAAATTCGAAAATGCACTTAGATCCCCTTGACTTCTGAGGTCCACATAAAGTAAACGCACTAGTAATGGACAGTGTACCAGTAATGGACACTTGAAGAGAAAAGTTGTAAAATACGATTTTTCTAAGGGCCGTAATCAGTTGACCTACATGGGAAAATTTAATATAGTATGTTCTATTGCCACTGAATATTATTCCCTCGTCATTGATTTCATCTGATATTTCTGATATAATGTTGAAGTTAGGTCCATGGTTGTAGCTACTCTTCCATGCATTCTGTTAAACAAGTGATTAAGGCGAGAGTTTTCGTTTCTTATTCATGAAGTTACAATAATGATCACTTTCGTTGTTATGCACTGTTATCCATTACGAAATGCCTTGGTTTCGAGTATTTAAATGACCAAACCAATTATTCCTTAGATCTTTTATGCAAAGCAGGGGATGTCCATTACCGGTACTGCAAAGTCAGTGTTTGTCCAGTTATGGACATGCACTATTCATTACTGACTTGAACTCACGATTCATTACTTGATTGATTGAGTTGTTATTGACGTCCTAAGCGAGATGGTGAGCTTTTAAGGACGAGACTTACAGTTTTGGTAAAGTGGGTTCCGAACCACTTTGTCCAATAGCTCTCAGCGGGAATTGAACTCACGAACACGCGCGCAGAAAATGAGCGCAATAAACTCTCCGCAACTCCTAGGGCGAAATCATAATTCTGTTAGTTGTTTTATTTCAACTTGGGGAAGATTATTTTACTCTTCATGACCATACTTTTGCCAGGAACTTTTTTGACCCCATTTTTTCAATAATGGACGCTGGGATGCCCATTAATAAAATGTTTTGTTTTAATATTGGGCACTATTCATGGCAAGTGAGAATTTGAATTTTTATGTCCACAAGAAATCTATGGCTCAGGCGGGGATAGGGGAGGAGAAAGAACGCGGGAAGGAGTCGGACAGGTCTAAGCTGAAGGCGCTATTAGGGCATTTGCCTGTTATGACTGAGAGGAAAAACGTTAAAACCTTGTAAGGATGCTCGATAGTTGTTTTCGAACCCAGGACCTTCGGAATAATCACTCACAGTGTAATTTCATGAAACAATCAGATAATCGAAGAACATAATTAAACATATAATCGTGTTTACTACTTAGATTCGAAATATCAATAATGATTATTTAGATCATTTTGATGTATACAATACGTCCATTACTGGAACATTGAGGTTTTTGCTTGTCTATCACTGGTACAAAACCAAAGTTAGGCAAAAAAACATGATTTCCTCTCAAATAGTGTATGTTGATGAAAGTAATGGGTAGAAATCACTACAAGAAAGTATGGAGAACCTGTAACGTTCCCATTTGTCGAACTTGTAAACATCTCTTCTACAAGTTGTGTAATCTTCAATATTGTGGTTCAGTAATATCACAGATGACGAAACAACTGAAACAATTTTGAGAACTCAATATTCTGCCTTCCCATAGCAGCGACTTCAATTCATTTCAATTCAGATGGGCGAGATTCAGTTGAAGCTGTTATACCACTTTACCGTGTCTGCACAGTTATATACATAAACTGTATACAGAAAAAAAGCATAACAATACCAAAAAGATTAAATAAAACATAAACGCTTATATAATAACATATTAAAGGAATAATTAACTGTTGTACTTATACAGTGCTTGAACATATTCCATAGTACTATCAAGATATAGGGGAATTCAGTTTAACATGAGCAGTCCGAAAATATGAGCAGGATAAAGCTTATATCTTTAATACATATACAATACCCCCGTATCTTCCACGTGCATTGGACAAGAGCAAAACAACGTAAATACAACGACCAAACCAGTATTTGCCACGTACTAACTTGGTGCAGCCGTAACTAAATAACAAACCCGGAAGGGGCAAAATTATTCTTGTTTTTCTTTCAAACTTTATTAATATATGTTCACATTTATTATTCATAATTGCTTTGGCATACAAATAAAGGTTACTGAAACCTAGAATATATATACATGAACCAGGTCTGGCGCGCGTGGTGTGCAAGGGAGCACGGTGCGTCCGAAGGGAGCTGAGTGGTGTGAACCTCAAGGGGGCGCGCCCCCCGTTTAGCGGTGGGAATATGCAATGTAGCACTTTTGAGTTTGCATACCACTCACCGAGATCTGCGCCCCCCGAGTTGCATTTTTAGTTACCATGGGTTAGCGGAGGTTAGGTAAAGTCAGGTTCGCACAAACAGATAGAAATGTATTTTGAAAGAAAGAAACGAAAATGTAAAGATACATAACCAAACCTGACCTTACCTAACCTACCCTAACCCATGGTCACTAATTTTATATAATCTACCACAAATGGAAGAAAGCAATTATTAATGATAAATATGGACTTAGCAAAATATTTTTAAATACAAGAAGAAGGAAAAATATTACTTTTTTTTTTTTACAAAAAACTGCAATTTTCAAAACAATCTTGAAAATGCAAGAAAGGAGTTATTAATAATAAATTAAAACTTTTGAAAAAATATTTTTAAGAAATAAATGAAGAAAAAATCTCACCCGCTCGGCGGGGATGGAAATCGTGTTTCTGATTTGGTGAGCCAGCGTTTTACCAATACGCCACGCTAGGCAGCTGACAACTGTTGCTCTCGGCGCTGTATTTAGCCTCAACCGTTGACATTATCCACTTCTGCCAAAAGCACTTTGAACGCAGAATTTATAATAAATTTCTATTTATTCTTACCGTTTGGCATTGGCGAATAAGCGCGTCGGCAGCAAGTGGGATTTACTTTCGTGAAAGATAGTTCTGAAATCTAGGATATATATATAACCCGCTGCGGGTAGCGAGTTTAATTGCTAATTTAACAATATAACAACCCATTTGTTATAGTCTGTGTAGCTAAATGACTTGTGAGACTTTCATTCGTAAGGTTTCTGGGTTGGTTCCACGAGCGACATTTCAAATATTTTCTTCTAGGAATTAAGTGCAGTAAATTCTGTTCGTGATAGGTACTGATAGAGATTTATCCCACACAGGGAGAAAACCACAAGACAGAACTAGAAGGGAGCAGGGAGAGAGAGACGCAGAATGTGTGTTTATAAGTGTTCGAATGTCATTTATTTCCATGTATTGTGCCATTTTTCTTTCCCTCTTTCCTTGTTTTCTCTATTCTTTCTTTCTTTCTTTCCCCGCCTTCTTCCATGCTTTCTCTCTCTCTCTCTCTCTCTCTCTCTCTCTGTGTGTGTGTGTTTGAACAAGAGAAGGATGGGATTTCTGTCTATCTCTCTCGTGGTTCTCTACATGATGCTGAACAAGTCAATTCTTTCTTGCTCCAAATGGAGGAGGAATATTCTGGCGTGTCATGTTTTCGCGCATATTTGTACTGCCATGTTGGTTGTCTAACTATGAGGCGTACACTGCAACGATTCTCCTACTATTTCTTATAATTTCAACCTCCATTTACTTTAGTTCGTGACTGTACAACCCTGTACTTTCTAGTGTTGTTTAAGGAAGAATCTGTCTTACTTTTTTGTAATAAACCATTTTTGAGATACAATCTCATTTTCATGGACTATGCTCATATTCACCTGACTCCCCCTACACCTAACCTACGATTACAGTCATGACATATTCAAGACGACGTTTATATAAGACAATAGGAGAAAGGAATATATTAATAATTAAAAAGGAGAAGTAGTGAGATATTAGCTAGATTACACTTGATCTTTATATTAATACTTTGACTCTGCTGTAGTAAGAGATAATTCTTGAGCTTGCGGTTAAACTACACTATAGTACAAGAGTTCACAATATCCATGGAAAGCTCGTTCCAAAGCTTAACTGATACGTAGGAAAATGAAGATTGATATGCTGATATGGTAGCCTTACATTGTAGGAGAGACAATTTATGACGGTTCCTAGTGTTGTATGAACGGCCAAATTTTCTCTGTTGTAGGAACTCGTATAAGTATTGTGGTTTCCCTTTAGTTGCGATATTGTATAGTGTAGTACAAACATGTTAGTTTCTTCTGCGCGACATAGATAAAATGTTGTGCTGGTTCAAAACAGGTAGTATATATGTTCATATGTGTTTATACCAAAAATAAATTTTATATAGGAATTTTGTTACCAATATTTTTGTTTTTGTGATCCTGTTTCCGTAAATCATATCGCAATAATCAAAAAGAGACAAGATTAGTGCCTAGACTAGTCGCAATTTTATCTCGTGAGATAAATATTCACGTAATCTATCGACATCTAAGCATACCATATGCTTTTACCGTATTACTTAGCAATATGTTCTGACCATTGTAGATGGGAATGTATGATCATACCTTAACTTTTCACCGAGTTCGAGCAGCTTATTTTCACTTGATTTGTTTTAATATTTTTATTAAGGGTTTTCTGTACGTTATTGCGGGAACCAACAAAGGTATACATAGATTTACTGGGGTTCAACATTAGGCCATTTGCTGTACATCAGTCAAGAATCCTACCAAGGTCTATATTCCGCAACTCAGTAACACGAGAAATTTCATTTGGCAAACATGCAGCTTGTAATTACACGTCGTCAGGAAAGCGATGCATAGTTGAATAATTTTCAACTTTGGCCAGATCCGAAATATAAAGTAAAAAGGGAACGGACCTGACATTGACCCCTGTGGGACACCTCTATTAACTGTAGTTCTCTGGATAAGGTCTGACCAATTTTCACATGTTGGGTGCGACCAGTTAAAAAGGGAACAAAACCACTATAGTGCTGGAAAAGAAAAGTCATAATAATGAAGTTTAGTTTACTGAGTACCTGACTTGAACGAACTTGTCAGGTACTCAGTAAATGAATTTCCTTAACTACGTGTTTATTGGTTCTATTAGTTTTTAGTACACTTTGAAGGTTGTTTAGTCTTTTTGGTAGTTATGTCATTCATTATTAGAACTCAGTACCAACTTAGAATTCACCAGTACACTAGAACTGCTGCACAAAGAACTACCGTCTGTACCTTTCAAACAAAGTTTTCGTTACGTGAAGCAGAAGCTTTGCATTCTTAGCCACAAAGACAGAAGAACATGTAGACATTTCCTACATATGTTTTTGAAGAAGCTTGCTCTGCATATGAATGATGATTTCCAAGTGATTCATTACTGCTCATAAGTCAGTTCCAAGCGTTCATAAAGAATTTTCTAACTTGGAAGTCATCTGAAAGTTCAGTAGTGTCTGAATCGTTCTTAAGAGGAAGATAACTTTCTCTTGCAAGATGTTTTCTCAAGTACGGACGGAATATGACAGTGCATTTGCGTACGTAGCATCCATAAGAAGAGAGAAAAATGCAGCCCTGTCTGTAGGATGACAATTAACGCGACAAGGAAGACTTATCTGCACCTGTGACACGTCCAAACTTCATACACTTGGGAGAGAAATTACCATGTTCTAAAAACCTGTGAATGCTTGAAGTCGTTAAACAATATTCTTTGCCAGCAAAAATTGTGTAATGGTATATAATTTCGGTTTCCTTCTTCTTGTAAGGAAGGTAATGTTAACATTTTTAATTATAAAGTTCGTTAAAGTCAGTTTTTTTTCTTTTGCCTGGTTTTAGAAACGTGCAGGATTCTAGGAAGTTGCCAGAAGAGTTTAAATATTGCTGAAAAATGTCTTCTTAACTGGCAAGTGTTCCGTATGTTTCTGAAAATGTACATGTGTATGGTAATTTCAAGGTACTTGTTGATCAGATAATTAATTAGATTAATTTTCTTTATGCGGGCAGAACTGGAAACTTTGGCTTAAGTCCATCACGTCTGAGGAATGACGTCTTTAGGCGATCACTTTTCCGGGCACAGGGATGCGGAAAGTAGCAGCTATGGATTTAGTTGAGTAACATCCGGATATTTACCTGGTGATATATAGAAACACCCTGGAAAGTCAGAATGGCCTACAGCGAGAGATAAACCGAGTGTCAATACAAATTCCAATAGTACCTTCTGCACTACAGGGGCTTTATCTCAGAGTCAGATAAACTGATTATCATACAATTAATCTTGTAGAACGTCGAAATTTGTATTTAAAAAAAAGCATTGAAAAAATATGACAGAACCATTTTTAGTTATCTTTTCATTAACTACTGGAATAAATTATGTTAAAGATGTACATTTAATAACCTGAAGTATCAGTCAGAATATTATGTTATAAACATGTGTTATTCATTTGCATGTTCCATTAGAACCTTCCAATATATGACTCCAAGTTTTTTATTTCGATATTTCTATTCAATATTCCATGTTTAAGAGTATTCTAACTCGAGTTTTGTGATGTTTGAGATCCAGTGACATTTTGATTAAACGAGATTTTTATATTAAACTTTCTTTCTTTTCTTTTTTTTTCTGGATTATATGGCCTTGAGATTTGCATTAATGTCATTTAGCCAATCAAAGTCTCTTCTGAATCATTATCTTCGTATGTTGATTTGTGGAGAGAGTTTTAATATCGAGTTCTTTTCCTCTGTTCCAATTTACTCTTGTGGCCCTTGATATTAGTATTTATTACATTATTTAATAAGAATGAAGAGTTTAGATGAGTTCAGTTAGTAAGGAAACTTTTTATTACAAAATGATTATGAATGAGATGTCTTCATAAATAAATTTTATTTATCCTGAGGAAATTAAGTTAAATGTATCCTATTTTGGGAGGTGGATTATTTAATAGAAATTCTATGCAAAGTGGTAAAGTTTGTATAATGTATTGAATAATTGTTTACGACCTCTGGTATGTAATGGGCATTGAAATATGATGTGATTAATGTCTTCTATAATTGTGGGAGAACAATCACAAAAGGGGGTATCAGATAGCCGAATTTTATGCAGGTGAGCGTTAGTTGTAACATGTTGAGATCTTAATCTGTTTAGTTAAATGATACATTGTCTGGTAGTTTGTTTGTATGCCGAGAACTAAGGTTTATGAAGATGTATGTTGGTAAAAGGGCGGTTTAATTGAGAATATAATTGTGGAGTTCGAGTGATCCATTCTTGCCAGCATTCTGATATTTTTTCTTAACCTTGGGCATGATGTCTGTATAATGAATTTTAATATTGGTGACATTCGGTAATTGAACAGCTGTACGAGCTAGATTATCGACTATGTTGTTTGCCTTAGAAAATTGATGAGATTTAATATATGTTATTTCTATCGTTTTACCCTGTTTTTGAAGTATTTGTAGAGAATATAAAGTATTGATGACGTAGGGTTAGTTTGAAAAAGTTTTTGATCTAAAGAGTTAAGAGCGTGAATAGCTGCTTGTGAATCTGTGAGTAATAGAATTTTGTTTTCCTTTCAAGTGTAAGCATATTTAGTTGCTAGGTATAATCCTTATATTTCTGCGGTGAATATGGATGCTGTTTCTGGTAAACGTAGTTGTTGCTTAAAATAATTGTTTTTAGGGTCATAAATAGCAGTACCTACTCCTTGATCAGTTTTGGATCCGTCTGAATAAATAAAATGGAATCCTTCCCATTTTGAATAATATTCTTGCATAGATTGCAAGTTAGTTATAGAAGTAAGAACACGTAAGGATGTGGTAAAGGGAAGTATCAAAATAGGATTACTTTTGAAGCCTATGATATTAGATATTTCATCCTGATAGATAGAATAGAGTTGATACCAAATATTTAAGCTTTGAATTACCGCTCTTCTACGTCTTAAATTGTAATATTCTAAAATTTTATTTTTATAAAAATGGGAAATATTTTCTACATTAGATTCGTCTTTTAAAATAGATTTGACTGTAAATAGTTATTTCCTGAAGTGTAGAGAATATTCTCCAGATTCCGAGTATACGAATAAATTAGGGCTACTATTCATTAAACCTAAACATATTCTTAATAGTTTTCGTTGTTGAGTCTCTAATTGATCCATTTGTCTATTTGTAAAGTTGTTACAGGCTATGTAACTATATTATACTTGGGCTCTAAACATAGCTTTGTAAATCTGAATCATAGATTGTGGTGAAGATCCCCATTTGGTAGTAGCAATCGCCTTGAATAAGTTAAATAGTTTGTTAGCTTTGTTGATTAAGTAGGATTTTTGTGTCTAACAATTTAATTTATGATGAAACCAAATTCCAATATATTTTGTAGAACTCTATTTCGATTCGAACTGTCTTCCTCCAACAATATTTTTGTAATATTTATCCAACAATGTTTCTGCATCAAATTATTTTGACATTCAACCATATTTCGATTCTAGACTATTCAACATCCAATAATAATATTTCAATTTTAAAACAAATTTAATACCTAACAAATTTCACAGAATCTAGTACCAACGATATTTGAATTCTGCGATTTTGTACTTTCGACTTAAACTTTCATCCAAGGATATTCGATATTCAACAACATTTGGATTTAGTAGATTTCAATAACCAATGGTACTTTGACTGAAAGAAAAGTGGATGATAACTGATAGGATATTTACTGTTCGTTATTTGTAGAATCGATATATTGAATACATATCAATAAGCCGCTAGTATTTATGTTTCATGTCTATATTCTGTATATCACAGTACCGTACTTTACGTCATCAATGGTTACTGGAAAAAATCTTTATAGCGAAACAAGCAGAATAGTCTAGAACATTGGTTCTAGCTAGTTTGCTGATCCCTTGTTTGTGTTCACCTTTAAGCATTACTTCCTCGCAAACTACTGCAATCCAATAACCATATGTTTATGTACTATATTCACGATTTTCGTAAGTTGTCAACGATTTACAGTATTTCAAAAGAACAATGCAGTAATAATATTTTGAAGCTAAAGGACATTTATAAGCTATCCATAAATTTATGAGTTGGTGGACAAGAGAGACGTCCAATTTAACATTTAACGAGCTATAACTTAAAGTCATAACCAGACATTTATTGGTTGGTTTGTGTGTTTATATCATATTGTCAGATCATGCTCTAATAATTTCGTCTAAAAAAATATTGCGATTTTTTAATGTGTTCGTGACTAAGTCTACTACGATTCCGCTGCAATTTATCATCCTAAGTACGAACTTAGACGGAAAGAATGACAGAAAACAATATATTTAAATGAAGATTTACTTCAGTAGTTCATTTAGACTAGAGGACCATTTTGGTTTCTAACGTAGCCCTCCTTCAAGGAAAACAAAAATATTTTAAATATTACTTGGCTCGTCTGTCTGTAGCCTAGGTGAAGGAAAACAGGCAAAGGGAAACTTATTTCAGATTTGATTTTTACAACCTCGATTTATAAGGCCTTTTATAAATCTTGTAATGAAAACTGGCAGATCCTCTTTACTTTAGTTCGCCTTCTCGAGTTACAGATACAATATCATGAATTATCTCGAACTTAGCATATGTCACGAGATTACCGAGATTTTCTCTACAAAGTTTCACCAAATATTATTCATTACAATGTCATCGGGGTCGTCTTAATGTATACGATAAAATTATGTGTGCTCTTCTTTTTCCTATCTATCTGTCCGAACAACAGGTTCTTTGCCTATTCGAGTTTTATTTGCTACAGCAATGGTTCTTATATTTAGGGATGTACAGGGGTGTAACTACGGGGGACCCATACAATGTGTTTGCTCCCCCAAATGAAAATTGGGAAAACACACTAGATATATTAAGTTTCAGGCACTTTGTACACGAAACCTATGGTTCAGTCCGTGTACAATCGCCTAGCTTCGCTGCTCAACTCCTTTCATTTTTTTAAAAAATATTTATATCCCTTAAATAAGGATAGTTCAAAATGAATATTATTTTATTTTTATACCAATATATTAATTAATGGCAGCCACTTTTGTATTGCGGTATATGCCAAAATTGGTGTTAGCAGACATTTACGGAAAATATAGTATATGCCGACTTCTTTATCATAGGTTATTCAAACAAAAAACATTCTTTCCTTTAAAATTCGCTTGATAATGTTAGTTCCCTGTATGAAAAACCTAGGAAATAATTGAACTTGCCAAAATGGTATCCAAATATGATTGTTGAAATAGAAACAATTTTGGTTTTCAAGACGTTTCTTCGCCAGAAAGAGATTGAATATCAAAGTTGTTTTTGTGCAGTATTAACATACCAAAGTATGTTGAAGGTTAATATATATACGTCATTATTTTTTTTTATTTTTACAAATTTTCTCCATTTATGTTAATATAAACTACGGTAAAAATGCGAACTTTGATATTTGTATTTGAAAATAGCTACAAATTTTGGTTGAAATTGAGGGTGAATAATACTCGTGCGCGCTATGGTATGAATACTGGAGATTGATACTTTGCATCTGTTGAGGGAGATCAAATACAAGTCTATATTTTTACACATTAAGCACTTATGTGAGAGGAAGCTAAGGTAGAAATTTCAACTTCGATATTTGAGTTTGAAAAGAGTAGCAAATTTGCAAATTGGGATGTGGGTGGAGTGAATAATGCTCGTGCGTGCTTTGGTAAATGTTATATTACCACCAGAGCGCTCACGAAACATCTGAATTCGTAAAGTATATCCTGAAATATATCTTATTTTGTATATATCTAGCGTTCAGTTGGTAACATGGCCGCTCCGTAATTCAATTCTGTCTTTTTCATTCCATTGTACAAACAAGCTTTCGGCAAAACGTTGCTACCTTTCCATGTGTGTTTAAAGAGCTTATAAAGTTGTCTGAATCTATTTTAATATTTAAGCATTTCAGTTCTCATTACAGTAGTAAAATCGTAATTCTGATGGCAATACAGGATATTTCTTTTCAAAACCATTCTTTATATGAATTACTAAAATACTCATGAGCATTATACATCCCCAAGTTGCAAATCTCCCTTCAAACTAAAATATCAAAGTTGACGTTTCTACTTTAATTGCTCCAGAGATAAGTGTATAAATTGTGAATAATTTAGATTTTTATATGATCTTTCATCAGAGAAGGATTTTCAATGTTCCTACTAAAGTTTGCATGAGCATCATTCAACAATTTGCAAATATGTAACTCTCTTCAAACTCAAATATCAAAGTTCAAATTTCTACCGCAGTTTCTCCTGACATAAATGTATAACGTGTGAGAAAATTAGAGTTTTTATCAATATTTTGTCGCACCAGAGATATTGGGCCTCCAATATGCATAAAATGCATTTTTTTGGATTTTCAATTTGATATGCAATAATGTACAAGAAATCAGCTTACATAGTCCCAACACACGTCGTTTGGTGACTCAGTGGAACTTCTGTCTAAGTGGGTATGGAAACCTTTGAAACTGTTCTAAACGCGACGAACAGAGGTGTTTGAATTTCCCTCGTAGATGCCAGTTTGAATGTGTACAGTAAGCGACAAGAGTAGTAACCGTTGTGGCAGATAAATTAAATAATCTATTTCAGAATATTCAATTTATTCCTTCTATATTTTCCCTTTCCTAACTTATTCAAAATCCCAACATATTTTCCTTATTACGGAATGATGACGGTCTATGGTTCATAACCGTGCTTGTAAGAAAGGATGAGACAAAAGGAAATGTGTGTATTTTTGTCTTGAGAATGAATTGCATGTATGATGAAATCATGCCACTCAACAGGATTTTGTGGTATTGATTGCAAAGCTATTTTAGCAATTA
>JAGDQP010008710.1:32250-61955 GCA_022664845.1 Lepisma saccharinum | reverse complement strand
TTTTTTTTTTTGTCTTGTTTCTTTTTTAAACTTTGTGTGAATGAGCTTCAATGATATACTAAGCTTATCTTCAATAAATTTGGTAACATTTTTCCTTTGGTGATTCAAATATAAATACTAATATTCGAACACTAAATACACACATCATGCAATTTTCATGTTTTGTAAATGCGTGCATGTAATCTTCAATACTAATAATATATATTTGTATAGTCACTAACATAACACAAGAAACACTGTACTTATATTCACACAAGTTTATGAATGGATTATGAAGTTATGCATATTTTGAAATTCTGGTGTTAATTCTGATGAACAACACGCACGAATTGAATTGACATAGCCTCTAGTCAACTCTGGCTCAGACCGAACAACGCTCACGAAACAGAAAAGTGATTATTTCCTGATACTCTCGTTACTTTCAGACTTGAATTATGGCTCTATTAGAAAATTACCTTTATTTAGTCAATTACACTGTATGAGCTGGAGAGGCAACAGTGACCTAGGGCAGCGTTCCGGAAACTGTGGTCCTGGAGGCCTGCCCTTGGGCAGGCGTAGGGTGGTCCGTTGAACCTACCAACTAATAAAAGTGGTCCGCACTTGAAAATAGTTTGCGGAACGCTGGCCTAGGGGATGTGGAAGGTAGGGGCCAGGCTTGAATTGTCTAGGTACAATCCTGTCATTTGTCAGTGAAAATTAAGAAAACTATGGTCTGGTCAGAATTATCGAATCAGGAATCGGCATTGTATTCCTATCCTGCGCTGCACTCAGGGAGGAGCACTATTTCCGGTCATACGGAATGGGGCGTTCCCGTACCCTTCCCATTACCCGGATTTCACCTCCTTCGATGCCTACATATGGATCATACTTAAAGAATCTGTTTTCCGGTCGGATAACCCGCCTAGATGTGCTTCCGGAAGAAACAGACGTGTTCTCCTCTCGTTGCCAGCAGCCTGTGTTCAATACGTTAAACAATCTGGAGGATCATTATGAACACTGTGAGACGTGAGAGTGGATATTTTGAACACTTGCTGTACCGATGAACTTAGATGTGTGTTATGTAATAATATGTGTTACCGTAGTCACTTGGCACATTCTATTGACCTATTATGATTTCGAAGCATGCGTGTAATTTCAGTACTATTTGTTTTGACGCATACTGGTCATTGTGGCATACTGGTAAGTTTTGATTTTCTGTATTAGTGTAACAATGATCTAGAACACTCTAGTTATTAAAGCCGCAATCAAACTTTCTAAGCTTAATCTACAATTCTATAGCGACAGTCCAAACTTCCTAAGCTTAATCTACAATTAATTATTATAGCTCACAAATATTTGATAACTCTTATCAATTCTTCCTGTACCAGTACACGTTGACTTTACTTCTTTTTACTCAATTTAAAAAATATCTAGTGTGTAAGTGTTTCTAGTAATATTATGTTTCGGTTAATGTTTCTATTTTATTGTATTTCTTAGAGTGGCTCGTGTAAAGCATTCGTAATAGCTAGTATTTTTAAACTCAGTATGAAAAACCAGGTCAAAGGTTTCGAAGTTGAACTAATCTTGCCTGTGGTTTTGAAAACTTCACCCGTGGCTTACGGCATGAGCAGAGTTTGAACTTGTGGCAAGTGATCTTTGCCGTAAGCCACTGGTGCTGGGGTTTAAACAGCGTTGCTAGGTACATACTTCATTTCAGACATGGTTATATGAAGGACTAAGAACAGCGATCAGTGTACATTAACAATTTCAGATTATTATTATATAAACGGCACTCCTAAGTCATTTGATCATACAGAGGTTTCTACACACATCTTTCCAATTTTGTTTTAAAAATTTCTCATTTTTAGATCCTGAAATATTTAGAAGCTACAGCTAAATTTTGGAGGAGGAGAGTACAAAATTACAACTACACCAACAAGATAATTTAGTCATGACACAACCTCGAAATAATCAACATGGCAAATCAGAATTTCTCTATACGTAATTGATCTGTTGTAGTTAAATAACTTATTTCCCCAGCTGATTCTAAGAATACTTGCTGTGTTATGATATTTGTGATGCTGCAATGCGGCTGTTGCATTTAAAAATGTTCTTTGTTCAACGCATCTTCTGTGATCTTAAAAGGGATTTTTTTTCTTTTACTTTGTTCCTTCCACACATTCCCGTCATTCCGAGATCTATTGTGTGTGTTGGGAGGCTCCGCTTTTCCAATACTTGGGAAGCTGGATCAGCTCGTGCTAGGGCGAATGACGTCAGCGCCTGGGTCAAGTCGGGTCGATGAGAGGTCGACTGGCTTCGGAATACTTCGTTATGAGGTTCAGATATAAACACAACATCCACATGCTTGGAAAGCGTAAAATTGAGTGCAAATAACTTAAAATTGAGAAGAATGAGTGCTCTTTATAATTGACAGGAATATCGTGTTGTAGAACAAAACATTTATAGAACGGGATAGAGAAACGATTTCATTTGGTTTATATAGTGGTCCGGTCGTCGACCTCAAACGATTGCGTTCGATGCATTCCTTCTGTTGATAAGTGCAGGTCTCTTCTGTAGCTCGTAATTTAGGTGTTATTTGCACAGAGAAAAATATTGGTTGACAAAAAAGATTGTCCCAAGGGCTCACTTTATTTTCTCTAAACAAAGCTTTGTGTAAAATAAATTCGATTGTCAGCAATGAAGAAAGTATAAAATCCTGAGCGAGAAGAGAACCGAGATCCCAGTATTGTAAAAATTCAATACGCTGCCTATAATGCAGGACTACTAAACCATTTCTATCTTTTATAAAGACCAAGCAAGAAACTGTAATTGTTATGCTAATATAACAATATAGAATATTATTATTGCTTGTCAATTACGAATATATTTAATAGAATATCAGTTCATCATTCTATATTATTTTCTTGTGGTTAGAATCTTGTTTACATCTGAAAATTTCATGTGTTTCCTACTAACGAACGATTATCGTATTAATCGAAATAAATTATTTTGGTAGAAAACTGGTTTGCTTAAATGAAAACAAAAAAAAGCACAAACAAACAAGACTCTTAGTGAGCATAGCCTATACTGAGTTTTAAAATGTATTTATTATCCAACTTATTGATATACGCGTAGAATGCGATGAAAAGTAATATTGTTTATTATCAAACGTGTGGTAGGACTTGCTGTGTCGTAATATTGTATTTCCATGTTGTTTACGGTGTTGGGAGTTTTGAGTTTAGCAGTATCCCTATATCGGTGGTAGCGTGCTGATTGCCACAGGTGCAGATTGCCACGACCTTATTTTGGTGCTGAATGCCACAGTAGTTTTATCGTGGTCTTACCTCACATTATCAACGTGCTGATTGCCACATTCCTAAAGATCAGCAGCCTACGATTATCAGACGTCCAGAATTTCACGACAATGTCCCTCATCAATGGAAAATTTATAAAAGCTTACATAATTCCTGTTGAAAAGATATTTGGACTGACATATCTATTTTATTTTATCTATGGATTTCGACACAAAAGAGTCAGCTATCTATATAAATTCTTAATCTATGGATGACGTCATAACGAATAAAAGCACTTGATTGTGATGAACAACTTGATAGATTTGGATAGTACGTGGTTTTGTCGATTGACAAAATCAGATCAGCTGTTGTTGAGGGGGGAACCCTGCGGTAAGAATGTTGGTCTGCAGATTCGTGCTGTGAATTGATTTTCATTTGCTCCGAATAGTGAATTTAAGTGATTCATATACAATTACGAAAGAAGTTAAGGTGTTTCCGGTGAATCTGTTTAGAAATTCAATTTGTGTAGTGATCAAAATGTGATTGAAATTCAAAAAACGAGTGTGACATAATTCATAGGCCTAAATATTTAGGCCTAAGAAGTCAATCATAAAATTAAAGTATGTCTTCTCAATTTTTTTGGGAAGGTCATCTTGGACCTTATATTATTATCATAAGTAGTTCTATCAATAAGGAATTGGGAGGTTCGTCAACTATCCTCACCTCAAGAGATCTAATCAGAAGAGGAGCAAAATATATACGTATAGAGTCTTATGGTAAATCTCAAGTTAAGCTAACTTTCAGCTCACGTGTTCAAGCAAACACGTTCCTTAGAAACACGGAGCTACAACATCTTCTTCAGATCAAAGCCAACATTCCAAAAATGCTACTACAACGGTCAGCAGTTATTTACGGTATTCCCTTCGACATGACGAATGAAGAAATAATTGAAAACTCAGAATGCCAATACCCAATACTCAACGTTCAACGTCTAAAGCAAAAAGTAAAAGGTGTACAAGGTGAAGATTCCTTAAGAGATACAAAGTTAATTGAATTCACTCTGGAAACCCAAAGATTGCCGGATTACATCAGTGTATATAAAGAAAGATTTCAAGTTAGACCTAAAATCCGCAAGGTATTACAACGTGGAATAATTCTTCGCTTTTCGTCACGCCAGTGCTTCTTGTTATAATACAAAGAAATGTATCCACTGCGCACAGCCATTCCATTCTTTGCCTTGCACTAATATTAGGAAATGTGTCAACTGTGGAAGTGCAGACCATCAATCAGACGATACTAACTGCGAAGAATATAAAAAGCAAGTGACCATTAACAAACTGATGGAAGAGGACAACATTCCCTACAAAGAAGCTATCCGAATAATAAATTCAAACAGCCAAGACAACTCTAATTTTTCGCAACTCTCTTATGCACAAACAGTGGCAGATAAACCAAGGAGAAATAGAAATCTTGTGAATTCAATAAAAAACGACAGCAAGGTTAAAGCAGTTTTTCAATCACACGAAGATACCAGAAAATGATTCACATACATCCAAATCAAAAGATAATGAGCAACCAGTTGAATTCACAACTAGTTCAACTTCTGATGATAGCCAGAACAATCATTCAATAACATTAAAAACCAAACGCCTCAAATTATCTACTAATGACAACTCAACTTCTCCCAACCAAGTTCATTCTAATGATGGAAATACAGAAATTAAAGCTACAAATTCCTTATTGGAGTTACGAACCCAAGATCAATCGTCTACAGAACCACTAGATTCCAACCGGAACCAAAACAGAACTTTAGAGGAATCAACGAAAAAAATGCCTGCTATGGAAAACAAAGTCAACATGATTCATCATAGTACTAGTAACGATCTCCAAGAATGTTCACTCATCACTGACATTCAACCCAACTTAGTGCAAAGCAACATAAATTATGAATCTAAAGTCTCCATACTTGACTCTGGAAATTGCTCAAAATGGAGTCATAACAGCTCAATTCAAGAAACATTACCTAAAACTCAACCGAAACAAAATCCAGATCAAACCAAAGCACAAACCTATGTTAAAGTACGAAATTCAGTCTCTCAATTATTTAATAATCTAAGCGAAGATCCAAGATTCAGTTTCGGTTCCCAATCTTACATGGAATACCAGGAACTAATGCAACAGTTCAACGATGAATACCTAACATAAAAAGTGCGAATAATCCATCCATCATTCTACCGACTTATTATATTAGTGTTAGTGGAAATCAACACACTATACTTAATGTCTGATTCAATGAGCATTGCAATAGGCCTAAAAAAAGGCTTGCAGTTAAAAAAAAAAAAGATCAGCTGTTGCTTTGATTCTGAAAAGTATAGATAATGTTTATGGATACCGATTTGTGGATGGTGAAGTTAAACGGTGTATCTCACATTCTATACTGATTTAACCTATGGATACTGAACCAGAATCTTTTAGGAAAGATTCAGCGATCACAAAAGGATAATTCAAGGAAAGGTAAAATATATTTGTTTGATTACCAGAGCAATTACTGATATGAATTTTACAGATGGAACTCTTTTACTCAACAATGTCAACAACTATAGCTTCTTTACTTATGGCTTGTGTAAATGTAAAAAAGGTGTCTGTTAGTGTTTTCTTCTGTACCATGTTGTGCATGCTGTACTAAGGCTAATGTGATTTAAATGAATCTAAGCTTTGGAAGTGGCTTAATCTTTTCAACTAAAACTAACCTAAAGCGGTGTAAGATGTCTTATGCATGTTATGCTAATTGGAACTAACCTACTATTTTAGAAATCTATAATATTACTTTTCTAACAATTCCATACACTACTTGATAAAAACTTTAGTTTATATGGACCAGTGACTTCGGCCCGTTACGATAGATCATATACATCTAGTTAAAATCCACAAACACCAATGCTCTTGCCGGGAATCGAACCCGGGACTTTCGAGTCGGTGTCCTAACGCCTTAGACCACACGGCTACCCGGTCGGCATAAACTGCTTGATGCTCTATGGTAAGATTACACTGTAAAAGCTGCCCTTGAGACCGAGGTACGTGCTACATTAAATACGATATTATTATTGTTTCTCATACGGAACTTCAAGAAAGTTTTTATTCGTGGATGAGGGCCAGTATCATTTATGTTTGAACGTCTGGCAACCCTAGGCTGCTGATTTCAAGTGTGTAGTAATCAGCACGCGTAGGATAAATCGCGATAAAAGTACAGGTAGTCATCACCAAAATAGGATTGTAGTAATCAACACCTGTGGCAAGCAGCACGTAATTCTATCAGCACAACTCAGCTTACTTTTAGTTAAGATCTGTCTGTCATAGTTTGGCAGGTAAGACGTGGAGTTACCAATGGACTGACCATGTTCGAGTCCTGCTTTGTACCATTATATATATTTTTATCATTAGTGCCCATCAAATTTGCTTAAACAAACTTCTGTTCAGAAGAAATACTATTTTGTTTGGGTCCTATTTCAACAGTTCTTTTGTGAACCACAAGCATTTTTCTCCATCTACATTCTACAAGAATTGATTTTATGGTGCAAGCGAGAACGTATGCTGCGTTATATCATAAAACTACGGAACCAGTAAAACATATGGTTTTTCTTTGAATTTACCATTTTCCCGGAAAGTATTATTTACTTTCAAGCTCATTTATACACCTGTGGTCTGGTGGCATAGGTAGGTAGGGAGCTACACAAACATAAATCGTATGTTCGTCAAGAAACATAATCATTCTCAACGCTAGTGCAGTCCAGGGGGGGGGGGGGAAGAGAAGCAAATTTGATATTGTCTGAACTCTTCATGGAACTGTTAGCCACTTTGCACAAGTTGTTGGTGCGCTTTATCAGAACGTTTACAAAGGAAAAGATAAAGAAATTATTAGGTACTCTAAAGCTAATTTTAAGCTAAACAATTTTCTGGAAATCTGCTGGAATCTTGGAACAGTTCCGAAACGGATGTCACCTTTTAAAATCATTGCTTCTTTCTTAAACTGCACAACTGAAAGAAAATAATTTTGTTAATTAAATATTCAGTTCTGGTTTTATCATAGGAATAAATTATTTATTTTAGAACTTTGTTGCATTTTTATCACAGTTTTCAAAATTTGAAGTCAATTTCACTCTACCTTTCTTCAGTTCTTATGTAACAGAGTAGCATTAGCAATGTGAGCAAGTAGTCTCCAAGTTCTTAACTTAATAGTTAGTTAATTACCTTCCATTCTCTAGAATTAGATAAATTATATCTAGACCTATCTCCATTTTCTTTGTATGATAAATGTGCGCTCAAAGAGACAATAATAATTTAATAATTCGTTCTTGGTTCGTAAAAATTTCGTTTCGTCTGTATGTCTGTTCCTGTGTAATTTTTCAAAGGTGTGGAGTAAATGATGCGGACACTTGTAAACTTTAAAATAATTGTAAGGTGACTGTAAATCTGGAAAACCAAACAAATCACTTTTAAACAAAATTCGTGATATGATACAGGGTTGAAAATTTTCCAGTTTCAAATCCTGTCAGTCCAAGTCTAGTAACGAAGTACGCTGCCTACAAATTGACGCTGTGTAGACGGGTCATGTTGAGATACCAACTCTCTATTTTCCCTTTTTTGACACCAAATAAATGTCGGAATAGTACCTGGAAATAAGCTCATGATCTTTGTCTGACCTATCACACTAGGATTTTCAGTATTCGAATTCAGCATCTGGGTAACGACTGAAAACTTGTAGCATGAAGATCCTGACAATCTTCAGCAAAGTTGTTGTGTAGTCCTTTTTACCAGTTGCATAAGAAAACATACCTAGAATAGAGTACCTGCCGCTACTTCTCAGTCCCATTCCAAGGAAGTTGAGCGTATTGGAGTGTCATCGTTTACGAGGGAACTCTGCAACTTTCCCACCTTGAATCGCCCCCAAATTTTCACCAAGCATGCTGTGTAGCACAGATAGAACACAGACGGTACCTTTTGTTTCGCAAATTGTCGAAGTATACACTTAGAGCCACATATGTGTCTCGATACCTGGCGTAAAGAGACACAAAAAACGCCGGAATGCATGCAACCCGAACATCACTGAGGCCTGAATGCATACCCACAAACAGTATACAACGTGAAAGAGATGGAAGTGGAAATGGAAAAGGTCATAATGGCCTAAAGTCATGTACAGAAGCAGTAAACCGGTGAAATGGGAATTACAAACATAGGCGACTTACCAAGGGTATTGTCCAGGCAAAGAAGCAGGTGAAGATAACAGCGAGTGTATATAATATAAGTCTGATATAAGTCAGACTTATATATCAGCCAGACTGATATAAGTCTATTCGAGGATAGTGTACATCCAAAACAGCGTGAATGAAGCAGAGATGCACATCGCACCAGCAACATACTATAACGACGTCGTTCTGACTTCTGACACAAAATATTGTCACATCCAGACTGAATGTTGAAATTGATGTCCAACACATTATTGAAAGAAATTTCTGCTCTTGCGACAAGTAGCCAGCTGCCTGCCACGCGTAACGCAACATAGGATAGTATTTAGTAGCTCAGTGGTAGAGCGTCGGCGTAGCATTCGGGAGGCTCTGGGTTAGATCCCAGCGGTCGACCATACTGGCTGAGATTTTTTCCAGTTTTTCCTCAGTCATACAGTCAAATGTCTGGATGGCACCTTCAACATAGGCCCTGGCCGACACCTTCGCAAATCCTTTCCCCTCCCCTATCCCGGCTTGAGCCTTAGATGCCTAAAGGGCATAAATAAAAAAGGATAGTATTTAGGTGAGCTGAGTTGATTGTAAATAAGATTGCGCGGAGTGTGAGAATAAGTCTTCTATCATGCAGATTTGGTGCATGCTCTTCGCTTCTGACGTACACTTAAAGCTGCCCGGCAAATAACTTATACTACAGAAAGAAATACACACGAAGTGGTTGACAGTATTGTGTGGGTTTTGGTGCATTTACTTTCACTTGTAGATCAACATAATCAGACAACGCTTGTGTTGGTAAGCTGCTGTCGGTCTGCCCGGACCGTGAATTTAGGAGAAGCAGGGATAGTCGGCGAAGGAACACTCGCCTCGTTATATACCCAGAAGTCACCTTCTATAAGGTCTCGATGCGCGAGGTTTTCTATGCTTATGCAACCTGCCTTGCGTGAATGATGATTGGGTTACATGCATTCAGGCGCTTTTCATGTCTTTACCCTAGATATCGACACACATATGAATGTTCTGAATGTATGTTCCGACAATTTGCAAAACAAAAGCTTCCGTATGTGTTCTATCTGTGCTACGCCGCATGCTAGGTGAAAATTTGGGGGCGATTCGAGGTGGGAACGTTGCAGAGTTCCCTTGTCAGAGTAAAGATGGATATATGTTGTAGATGACTGCTACTATGGCCAAGAAATGTTGTGGTGAACTTCTAATCTCTTTCTTTAAAAATGATAAATGATAATGTTGTGTGGGGTTTATAAAATAATGGAAGTGCCTAGCACCATGTAAAGCTTTAGTTCGTAAACAAGGAAGTGGTATGTTGGTATTGCAGAAAATAACTTCGATTCTATAGTTGTAATAATGTAAATGTGTTGCAGACTTTCCGTGTACAGCTAGCTTTCAATATTTATCAAAGCATTGGGTGTGGAAAGCCAAGCCTCTGTTGTCAGGATGTAAAAGCCCTTCATCCACTTTGTAAGGCGATGTGAAAAATGAAGCATTTTTTTCGCTCTATGTGATTTGCTTTGTTGTGATTGTATAAATCAGCTGAAAAGCACTGTAGTTGTTTCAGCTTTGCGTGATTATCACAGAGTATTGATTTCAGTGAGAAGCAACACGTTGCCTTGTTTCTGCACTATTGTTCGTAAGAGGCGATAGGGACGTACCGAGGTTGAAACGACGGGAGCCATAATGTCTGTTGTCGATCTCTTCTAATTTTTTATTTTTATTTTAAGAGAATCATGAAACTGTCAAGGAAGGAATGTTAATGTTTTTCTACATTGTTGATGAAGAACAAACAAAGTACTGTGTATGGAAAGACAAAGAAAGTTAGAGACGAACTGATAAAATAATCGATTGTAAACAAAATGATTATCCGTTGAATTAAAGTGCGAGTATGCAAATAAGCTCAAAAGAAACTCTTTTAATATACATTTAAACATTAATTTGTTTGGACAGTAAAAGTCCATTACAGGTTAGAAATAATAAACAGATCCAAGATCCATAATCTTTCAACTATGCTAAAAACAGTGTAGCCCTCGTCAAAAGATCAATAATATTTAGTAGTAAATAATTATTATTCTTTTTTTTTTTTTTACAATAACCCAAACTTCAGACGTTTGAAATTGAATACTCGTTAACTAAACCAATAGAAAGACAAGTAATACACTCTCAGGCTATGAAGATTATGAAAGAAAATGTAAGACTACATATATTTTTTTTAATGATCTCGTTCGATGTTTACACAATGTTAGTATCTAAAATTAGAAAAGAACTAATTACATACTTTCAAATTAGATGTAAAACTAGAATTGTTTTTTCAACTCGTCGAAAGTTTTTTGTCATCTCATCCATGTACAAGAAAATTTGATTACTGTTCTTCACTATACTTTAAATTTTCTTACAACATGCACACAACTACCGTTAATCATTTTTATATAAATCACGAACTACTAACTGGGCAAATTTTCAACTTTCTTCTCTTTGGAAACAGCGCACTATATCGTATCTATAAGTAATGATTTGGCCTATAACATTCATAATAAACGCAAGACACGCTCAGTCTGGTTATTTAATTGCCACACTGTACAATAAGTCAATAAAAAAATATTAGAAAGATCAGACAGGAAGAAGAAACGATTGTCTCCACGCCACTCTCCTAGTGAAAATGGCTCTTCAGGATAAAATTTTATCCACAAGTTTGTGTAAATTGATGGGATTTTAACGTTATAAGAATACTTGGAGCGTCTTTAATTTACATTCAAATTGGAGGAAGCGTACTCTCGAGGACTCTTTCTCTCTGCTTGTTAGACAGACCATCGCCCATTTTCGAACCTTGCCATTATCTTTTATGCTTTCTGTATTCATGTGGCCGAGAAGAAGCTTAATGTGGTGAAAGATGTATCTCAAGAAGCTTCTTCGCCTAACAAATACTTGCACGTTTCATTCTCCTTGTCTTCTTCCCTTTTGACAGCAATTTACCTTAAAGCTGAGTGAAGAAGCTTCAGATTGCGCATCGTTATTTCGAGTAGTAATTTGCTTCTATAAGTTCAGGACAGTTTCTAAGACGGCCACTGTTTTCTAGAATAAAGTCAGTTGGTGGACGTCGTCACACGTCAAAAAGTGATTTTGTGAAAAGTCAGTACGATAACGGAAATTGAATATAAATTACCCAGGAGAAATTGCACTGAATAGTCATTTAGTCTCCATTGTTCACCACTTTTCTTAATTTACAGCTTGATCTCGATTGTATCGACTGTTCTTTGTTTCAAAAATCAATCATGAACTACCCTATTAGAATATATATTTCTTAGACCATTTCCCCAAACTTCTGAGTCTCATGACGGCAATTTTTCCAAACCCATCCTTTTTTCATTAAGTACAACGTAATTTGATTGTATCCATCATTATGAGATCATATCTATGCATATTTATGAATGTCGTTAATATGTTCGTGGTCGGAGAAATCGAAGAGGAAGCAGTCTGAGGCTGTATTGGAAGTACTCTCCAGACATTTCAAGTAGAACTGATGGAAATACTAATGAAAATCAGTTAACCTGAACGCAGACGATCTCTTCTGTGTTAATTGTAGGGCAGGCGTTCACATTAAACACTAAAGTACTTTATACTGTACATCTTGATCATTATACTTGTTTTCTCTAAGAACTGAAAATATATGTAATGATGGTATGAAGTGACTCACAGTACATTGGGAAACATTGATCATTTGATATAGTGTGTAGGGATCTGATCAGATTTTTCTGAAGTTAAAATTTGCTGAACATTATTTCCAAAGAGGAAAATGTATCTATCAAGACATTTCTTACAGCTCGTGAGAGTTATGGTCTCAAGTAAATTGGATAAGGATTGTTGTTGATCATTTTACTTTCAATTTCCGCTTTTAAAAAACATGAATCAGGTTAGACTAGTTTGTTAAAGAATATCCGGAAAATTTTACGGTATTAAATGCAGAAACACCAGTTTTAACTCTTCGTAAAACCAAGTTGTCGTCTGCTTTGTATGCGTCATGCAGGAAATGGCGAAGTGCTGTTCACAAATGGCTCTAATTGAGTTTGAAATTGCAGGATGTTTACGCCCATATGTTACTACCAGATGTTATTGTTACCCCTTAGTTGATAAGGAATTCGTGTTAAACGTGTGTAAACTGTAAAATAACATACAAAAAGTCATTTGTATGGTTTGGTACATATTTTTTAATAGCTAATGGACATAAAGTTCAACAAACAAACGAAAATATAGATGGTGCAAACAAAAGTAACAATAATAAAATGTCATTTTGAGATATCTTTTTTCTTCTACTTGTGAAACTTTTTTTTTTTTAAATATTGTGTTCCGATAATAGTTATTTAAATGTTCATTAAATGTTTCTTACCATAATTTAAATTGACTTTCTTAATTCCTCAAGCGACGAATGTGCTATCATATTAACAGATCTATGCGTATGTCCCTTTAATGTTGTGTATTTTAAAGTATTAAGTATAGAGAGGCGTAATTAATGAAACCAAGTGAAATCACCCACCAGATAATTAACAATTTATAATGTGTTTCACATAGATATTGGAGTTCTTCTTACGTAACACAATATAATACAAATCTTAACAATTCGCAAATTCTCATTTCATTGAAAAGCAGTTTTTAGTACACTATTATCGAAATTCCTAAGAACAAAACAAGTTTACGCCATTCGGCTTCAGATTTAAAGTAAAAATAGCATTCGTTTTAATTTTCTAAAATTAGAACTACAGTAATGATTCAGAGTACTACGGAAAATTGTATATCGGAAAATGAGGTACATAATGTTTCGATCCGAGCGGCCAGTCATCCTGACATTTTTACTTTTTATTGTTTTCCTCATCACACCAGGCTAATGCCAGGGGTGGTACCTTCGAAACTAGCCCCGGTCGACTTCATTCCTACATTCTCTCCCCTGGTTGAGGTATAATTGCGTAAAGGCCATAAATAAAATTCAATTCACATATACATACACGCGTGTTGCTCTTGCATCTGTAAAATAAATTTCATTTGGGTGTTGTGCGGAAGAATGTTTCACTATTTGGAACGCCACTCGTATAATTTGTTCAAGGAATGTACAATATTTATTCGTCCTATAATGAGATTAATTTTTAATAGGGAAATCTATAAGAGGCTGAGATTTCTCTTAAAGGTAACAGAGGAAATGAATTTTCTTAGTACGAAATTGTTCCCTTGTGGTAAATTTCTAGGTTTCAAGTTATGAAAGACGGATTCAGTATAAATGAACGTAAGAGGCATAGTGTTCTTTTGTAGTGTTAGCAACTTGCATAGTTTCTTTTTTTATAAAACAAAATATTTTAGGACGTAGGCTAATTATTGTAATTCTTTGTTGCAAAAAAAAAAAAAAAAAGTAACGAACTAATTTCTAACAATAATTTATGTTACTTGTGCAATGTTATTTATATATAAATTTTCAGGAAAATATAAATTATGGACGATTTAAATCTCCCTGTATATGTATGTAAAGTACAAACTGATTTTTAGCCGATCAGCAAGCACGATGAATTTTACTTTGCAACATAAATTTTGCAAATTTTGTTTTGGAAAAGAGATGTCTCACCATCTTTAGACGAAGAGAGAAATTTCATTCTTTGTTAAATACTACATAAAGCTATCACAAACATTTTGTTGGTCTGTTTCTCTTCTCCTGCATGTGTGCATATGTGAAAGTGCTTTCATACTTCGTTTCAGTTCTATTGAAAAATATTAAATTATTGAAGACCCAGTGCAGGTGATCTAGTGGTAACAGTCGCAGACTTCGGAATGGCACTGGAAAAGCAAGAACGTTTGACTTCTGTTGCCAGGCACACTGATTTATAGGATTTTATAGATCTAATAGGATTTTCCCTCAGTGTCATCATATTAATGCGGTATGGTGTCAAGACAAAGGCCCTAGCCGCTACTTTTTTCGTCTCTGTCCCCGTTTCGCCGAGGGATGTTTTCTCTCCGATTGTCATTGGCTTAGGCCATAGCTGCGCGTGGCTGACCCATAAAGGTGTATTTTAGAAAGAACATGACTGAAGTACTCAAAGATCACTTGGAACAATATTCAATACAGAAATTACTTGGAAGGAATTGCTAGTTAAAACATTTGTTAACGTGTTAAATTTTCCAGAATATTAATATTTCAACACTATGAACTGCAGTGTCAGATAACAACATTAATCAATTGTATATTCGGGATATTAAGCGTACGATGGTAAGAATTAAGAATATTGTTAGAAAACGTTTTGTTTAAACCCGAGTTGTATGAAGGTACTCACCACTTGAGTATCAGCGCATACATTAAGCACAAAATCATATGCAAATCTTTGCACATAAATATTCATGTTCCTTTTAAATAAGCCTTTGATATCGAAGCGACAAAAGTGTGCTAACATTACAGCGTTGAGAGATTTTCTAGGTAGGAAAATATGTTTAGAGTAGTAATTTTCGCAGAACATATGTTGCCATACGTATGTTCATAATAATTATAATAACAATGTCTCGACAAATTTAAGTTTGTCTCTTATTTCATTTAAGTTGTTTATAGCACTAAAATGATGGTCTTAGAAATCTGTTATGATTCTGGTATCAATATATATATATAAGTACAACGGCCTGAGCCAGTTACCTAAAAGCTTTAAATATAATACAAATTATGAAAGTACAAGTTGTTTTACGTCAAACGACTGCACTTTCTGCTAGTTCAAACATTGACGTTTGACACCATTTCGAAGATCTTCAGATTTTCAAAAACTTCTACTCTCCACTGACAAGACCTCGGGGTCGCTTTCTGGTCACGGGTCACAGGTTTAATTCACGCCGAGGTCCATTGAATGGAGTGGTTCGGAGTGTTTACCAAAAACGATAGCGTGGGTCTCGTCCTTAGAAGTTTACCAGTTCCTTTAAGACGTTAGTGACAATTTAATAAATCTCAACTGCCTAAACATGAACGAATACTATTTTCTGAACTGAATGACTTCACATGCCACACTTTATATCCCTCGTTGACACGAATTAACCAAACATTCACAAAAGAACACAGTAAGCAAAAAATTGTGGTCGCCTCGTTTCTCAGACTTGTTTTCCTGCGATGTTTACCTGTTTGATATTTAAATGGACAGATGTACGAGAGCAAACCTCAAACAGTACATGAATGGAAGAAAATATACAAGAAAGCATCGAGACCATTGACATTCATATTTTGCGTAAGGTCAATTTCAATTTATTTTCACTTTAAAAGAGGAGAAAAAGAAAAGAAACAGAGTCATTACAAAACAGGCCATTTTCATCATCTCTTGTAAGTCGTTTGCGTAATGATTTCTAATAAATAAATAAGATTTTTCTCAGATGAGTAATTGTCTGTGGTACCAGCATGAGGTTTTATGTGGGGACGCCGTGTAATAAGAACTGCGATTAGTGCAAACTACTTTGAATCCTTAGAACACAGTGACAACATTATACTTGGCTAACTTTTCTTGTACCGTTCTAGTCAGTTAACATGTCTTTCAACGGTGTGATTTTTAAAATGTTTAAGCGAAAAATGGTCTTCATGCATATACTTGAACATTGGTTCTTACTATCAACATTGTCTTTCAAATGAGAAAAAGAAAAAAGAAAGCAAGTGTGGTTATTTTGAAAAGGTGAGATTCAAGCTGGATACAAAAGACACATTTTCTTCCGTATGTAGTAAAAAATAAGTCTACAATATTATTTATAAGTTTTGATGTTACTTGGGATGCAGTATCACAATGGGTGTATACTTGAATCTGCGCTTACGTATCATATGTGATGCGGAAAATGAAAAGGGACCATTTGTCAGAAAGTATTTTACAAGAGAGCCGAAAAATATGATCAGTCCTTTTTGCGTTTTATCTTATGTTTTTTAATAAAGAATACTTAAATAAAATTTCCATTTCTTAAATATGAAGCATTTGTAAACAGGATGCAATTTTGTGTTTAGCAAAGTAAATCTCGTTTTTTACAAAACTCCTCTTTTCCGTAAATTACAATCAAATTTGCATAACTTAGTCAAAATTTGGTATTTTTATAATTTTGGCGGCAAATTGTTAGGAATTATATTGTCAATACAAAACAGTTAATAACTCAAATTTGACAAATTCCGACAAATGGTTCCTTTCCATTTCCCGCATCACATATAATGAGAAGATAAATATGTGATGTGCAAAGTAAGAATTTAGAATTTTGCATGATAGAATTGAATCTGTCAGTGTTTAAACGGGATATGTGCTAAAGATAGATTAAAAGTAAATGGCTCAACTCGTATTTCAACATTGACATTGACCGATTCAGTTCTAATGAATGCACAAGGTGAATGGAAATTCGCGCCCACAGGGTACGCCTACGACAAAAGTAATCTGTTCAAAATTTTGCTCCGATGTATAATTTTCGAGTAATTCAAAGTGAAAGAATGTCAAAGTGGTAATACTGTAAAGCATAGAATTATCTCATGACAAAGAGTTCTCCATCCGTATGACAGTAGGTAAGACCATAGGACACTCACTCACAAATTTCGGACTTTGGTTTTCAAGGCTTGAGGGGAGATAATAATTATATCTATTCTCTTTTTCAGACTCTGTTTTACTTAAAATTAATACCGTAAATTTGCTGACGGCAACAACGTTTCTCTCAAATTCGGTAGGCGATTAATTTATAGTCTCACTACTGCCACAGTTAGAGAACATTCTGCCCCTATAGATGATCCCTGGATATTATATGCTTTACAGTGTTGCCAGTTTGATATTCTTTTCCTCTGAATTGCTTTAAAACTATGCATTAGAGGCAACTTTTTAAGAATATTTTCCTTTTGGAATTTGCCAAGGAAGAAAATTGTAATCTCCGTAGACTCGAGTTTTCATTCGCCTTTTATATTACAAGCCACTCAGGAGCTCGTATGAAATAAAACTTAAGGCGTGATTAATTTAGTAAAAGCTTCTCAAACTTCTAATGGATGTCTGTATGTTGGATTGGGAAAGCAGCTGACGCGCCCTACTCGAATGTTTAATACGTGTAACTACATCCCGAGATTAGCCGACATATGTGGTGCTTGGGATATAATCAAAGGAAACTGAACAACATCCACTCGCATCAGATGCCGGGGCCAATGCCATTCCCTGTGAGATGAGAAGCCTCCTGCCCTGGTGGCTGAGGGCCAGCCACAGAGGGGGTTTGTACGCTTTTCATATTTTTTCTTTTCTGTGATGAGACAGTAACGCAACAGCTGCAGCAGCTATTTACCAGCACCCACTCATACACGTGAAAGACACAAAACGCCTACGATCATTGCTTTAGTTGTTTGTTTGCTCGATATCTTTATAAGATGTCTTGATGTACTTTATTAACATAAATTCAGCCTTGGTCTTATTGCACATTTTATTAAAATATGATTAGCCTCTTTGAAAGTATCAAATACTATGTAATGTTAGAAGTTAACAGAAATAAATTTGTGATATAAATTTAGAGCAGACCCGATAACAACGTGCTAAAGTTTGTATAGTGAAACTAACGTGAATTATTTAATGGAGAAAGATAATGAAATGAAAAGGACCTACCAGCTTTGGAGTGACCAGATTTAAAACGGTACAATAAATCGAGATCACTTAACTCAAATTTGAAATTAGTTTCTCTGTACCGGTTTGGGCTGCGGCGCTAGCCTGCGTTGCTGACAAACACACGAACAACGTAAAATTGAAGGAGAACCAATTTATTTGATCCGCTGAAAAACATCAGGATTCTGGTTTAAGTAAAAAAAAAATGCAGAGACGATGCAAGTTTAACTCCTGACATTCTGACAAGCTCATTTGTTTGTTGTTTTTTTTTAACTTTTTTTTTTAATTTTTTGACAGGACTGGTATTCTCGTTGCTTTTCCCATGGACTTAAGGAATTTGAGAAATGTAAAAATTTAAAGTGAAAGTTAAAAGCTCGAGATGCTAAAACTCCTAAATGAGTAGTAAACAAACCTTTCGACGTATGTGTAGAATGGGTTACGTAGTAGTAGTCATTTGCTCGAAAATTGAAGATTGGATGGAACCAAAATTGTTTTAGCGCTATACCTCAGAGTTTAACGCTGAATCGAATTCTGCCAACGCCATTGGCCTGACAAAAACTGGAAAGCCGAAAGCCGTCTTCCAGCAAGAAGAAACTATTAGGCAATACCAGTCGTTTTGTCGTTTTAGCGTCCAACCGAGTAAAGAAATCGAATGCTGTTAATTCAAATTTCGTGCGTCAACAGGGAGTGTCAGTGTTTTGAACCTTAAAAGCCGTTTTCAATGGTATACTGCCATTACAAGCCTTGATCACATTGTTCAGCTTGTATGTGACACATGCTATTGGGACACATCGTCAGGCATAAAAGGTTCTAGAATCTACTTGAAGAGATAAAGCGAATGGAACAATTTAATTTCTTTCGAGTAGATCCTGAAACAACTTACACCTGACGGGGATTTCCTAACCTTGAGTTGTCGTTTGTGTGTGTGTGTGTGTGTGTGTGTGTGTTTGCCAGATCCCCTTTCACCCCTAGAATTCTTTCTATGCTCGATGCGAAAATAATATGCACTAAAACGAAGATAAACTTTTAAAAAGGTCCTCAAATTTTCATTGATACCCAGTGTTGAAGTTCTGGCAAAATCTATATAACGGTCTATTGCCAGTGACAAACAGACGGACAGACCTCTGAAACTTTTCCGACGTTCCTCAGACCAATGACATTGACTGCATTCGATTCAGCGTTAAGAACTGGGGTAGTCTGGCAGTGAAAACATTTTGACCTCATTTAATCTCCATTAAAAAAAAAACAAAAAAAAACGAGATATAACATGGCACTTTTTTAAGTTTTCCATTGACCCTATCGATTTTTTTTTTTTTTTTCACTATTCGGACTGTGTTCTTTCCATTTCCTTCTACAAAGTGTACACAAACGGGGCTACTTACGTTGAACTGCGATTGTTGGAACCAAATGGACAATTCAGTTAGCCTACGAGAATTGTGAAAGCGAGTTCTTATTGTTTTTATTCGGTTCATTAATAGCTTAGCGCGAACTAATACTAACAATGCGGAACATTATATTCCCGCTTCGTCCATCTGTCTGTGTACAAAACATAAGTTCAGCGAATTCTCAAAACTAACAGCAGGTGACACTGTGGATTAGTAACATGCTGCTGCTCTCTGGTGAGAAAGTTGTGACTGTGCTTTGAAGACAGATTTTTCAAATGAAAACGTAAACGAACTATGAATTATTATTATTATCCCCACTCCGTCTGTCTGTGTCAAAAAATATATCTCATGAACCACAAAGTGTTGAGACATGCTTAAAGTGTCGTTGGATGTGTGTTGGCTAGACTAGCTCAGAACTGCAGGAACCGTCTTGATCAGTGCAATGGATTCCGAGAAAGTGGGGATGTCCAATATCTTAACAATGTTGTTGTCTATGTTTTACAATGTTGTCCTATGGGGAGCGTATCAGGTGCAATGGGTACGCGCATATGTAATAGTGCAGCATGGCGCAGCATGGCGGGTTAAGGAAATTTTGGTAAAATGTAGCAGAAGCCCGTACAGACCATTGTGATGGTTACTATGGCAACTATCACCAACTTTCAGTGACATACGGACTGCGCAGTTGACGCTAGTTTTATTACTATGCCATCAAGATACCCTCGCAGCCTTCGTGATTACTGGTACAATCGCAGCACTTACTTGAATTGTACTCTGTTTTACTATTAAATTATTTTCTTTCTTTGTGATTCATTTATCTGTATTCACTGGAAGATATGCAAACAAATTGTTTACAATACGTAAATGGATGTAATTATAAACCTCATCAAAAATCGTTACATTGTGGACGAGTTTTATTGCTTGTTCCTGCATGTAGATTGATAATTTAATGTTTATTCCCTATTGGTTTTACTTAGCCTATGATTATGAATATTATAACCTTAGGAAAACCCGTTTGATGCAATATGCTTGCATTATTTTTACTTGAATTAGCGTGATGTCAGATGTGTATATAATAAAAGCTCGTACTATATACAATATACATGGTTGACCGTACGAACTGTAATTCTATTAGTCCTGTTAATGATTCACTAGTATAAATCTTTGCGGAATATGCTGAGCATTTGTTTGAGATAATCTGATTCTTATTATTATCAACCATATTCAGAAACAATTTTTGGAGTGACTAGCGCTGTACTAACGAGTGACTAAACCAAAGTTAAAAGATTGTTAATCACTCATTAGTTCAGCGTTAGTCACTTGATAAGAAAGTTTCTGAATACGGATGCATATGTTTAATTGTACATGCGATCAGTACCTCCGTCGTTGATCAAATCACATGTCTTGTCTGATGAATAACCCTTTCGGCAAGCTTGAATTCCAGAAGAGCGTACTTGTAAGCCAGCCGTTAAATAATCTCATTTAAATACTATACCGGCATTTGTTGAGTAGCAGCATGGAAAATAATAAGGTTCTATTCAGAATGGTTGGCCTGTATAATGTTCTCATCTAGTGTGCAGTCTTCCAGTTACACTTGACTGTTCAAGTTTTCACACAGAAAAAAAGAGGATTCAATATATTGATACATTCTTAAGTCAATATCCAAAACCGAATATTATGGCATTGCAAGTCTGGAAACCATTATTGCTTTCTCTTTTTTCCTTAGCAGCTAAATGTAGTATTTTTACCTGATGTTGCAGTCAGCCATATCATGTCATAGTAATTTGCACACAGCGATTGAGCTACGAGTGCTCCACTGACTGGATGTAACCTAATCCGCATAGATGTTATTAATACATGTCATGTACCTTAGATACAAGATCCGTGGACAGGCCGCTCGCTTTTCTCTCTCAAGAGGGGAGAAGAAGCGGCCTGTCCACGGACCTTGCCTTAGATACACTCTTTAGCCTCCTGCGTTGCCTAGTCGGTAGCGCGCTCGACTTCTGTGCGAGTGGTCTGGGGTTCGATTCCTGTTGGAGGGCTTAAAATTTCGGTGTTGACCAGTTGGGCAGCTACATGAATAAAAGAAATAGCGGACTGTGGTCATGAAAGTCAGATACAAGGCTGCAAAGAGGCGTTGAACTTGAACGTAATACGGCCGTCTGACAGGCCAAGGCCCTTAGGGACTGTCGCTCACCCAGTTTAGTTTAGATACATTCCTAGTTGAATTTACACGAATATATGTAAAAGCATATTTCAACTACAGTAACACGTTAATTTCTTCTATTTGCACATCACATTCGAAGCTAAACGAAAATTTTGCTGCATAAAAATTTACAGTAAATGTGAAATTAAAGAATCTTAAAAATAAATAAATAAATAAATAAAATGTTCTCATGCATACAAAACCTTCACATAGTAGACTGAACTAAAAAATAAATTCTTTTTACTTTAAACTAAGAAATCTGCTAGTATTTACAATTTATAAGTCAATTCTATAATATTAACGTACTATTTGTGTTTCTATTAATGGTTTTCTTACATGTTGGAACAGAAGAATGAAAAGGCATATTTTGAAGGAATTCCTCACACATTTTGAACGATTGAGGCTATGTAAGATTTTGAATATTGTGTCTTTTCTGCAAACTTTCCTCCATAGTTAAACGCCAGAGTTTTATAAAGATTGTTGTGATCTACGTTTTGGAACTCGTGAAAGAACATAACTAAATATATCGTCAAGTAGGCCTATCTTCATATGATCCGCATATTTGTTTTGACGATCCTTTTCGTAGGCATATTTTTTTGTTTTGAAGTCGGTCTAAAAATACAGACTATTTATAATATTCTGGGAGCCATAATAAAATGTTTATGTGTCGTGACGCGTTACTTTAGTCCGGTAATATAAAGGAGAGAGATGGGTTGTTAAGATTTATAACATCCATGTGGAATAATGCCCTACTCATGCTTTGTACGGGTTGAAATCAATATTTCCCGTTAGCTTTCAGTTTTTTCATTTAAATAAAAAAAATTATATTACATTGTGCTCTAAAGTTCATTAGAGCTACTTATTTTTTTCTTCTCTTTTTTTATAAAAAGAGGCAAAACTTTTATTTGCCCAGTATTAGGTGTAATATTCTTATTCCCGAGGTGTAGTGTGTGTTAGATATTGCTTTCTGATGTGATAAAATCGAATGTAAGTGTAGCTTGAGTGTAGTTTATCAATTCTGAAAAGTTAATTAATTTGTAGCTTTTCACAGAACATCTACTCTTCATTCCGCCAATAAATGTGTAGTTCGCGGCGGTCTGTTGGTTCCGATTTCGTGCTTGGGTTCGGCACTGGAGAGGTTCACAAGTTTGAGTACTACTGAGTTCCATACTGACTGAGGTTTTCAGTTTCACCTAGCGAACATACATATGTTATCTAGTCAAAGTCCCTGACTCCTCCCTCCTTGTTTCGAGGAGCGTGCTCGCTAAGGGGCGTCATTCCTCAAACAAGTAACTATCTTAAGCGATAGCTGCCTGTCTGGCCATAAACGTACGTTAAATAAATAAACGAATTTGCAGTATTTTGATTGTAAATAATAGGAACGCAGTTTGAAGCTACAAGAGACTAAACGTCGATTTTGCTCTGAAATTTCGCACTAAACGTCGATTTTGTGGTATCGTTCATTTTTTAATTCTGCAGAACCTGGCATATAGATATACATTTGAACTCACTTGTCAGAAGAACGTGAACACATGAGCATAAAGCATATAAAAAGTTACATCACCCGTTTAAAGAAGAATGAAGTTTTCCTATTCAATATACACAACAAGGTGACAATAATTTGTTGTCAATATCATTTTGTGTATGAAGGGAGAATTTTGGTAGTATTATAGCTACGTAGCCACAAAATTCATACTAATCGGATCATCAAACATAAAAAAAAATCAATCTAACACACCCAATGGCGCTTAGGCATTGGCGTGGTTCCGTGCATTCGAATTACGCTTACTGCGGCCGATTCCATAAAAAGCTGGCCAAAAGTAAAAAAAATGTAACTAGTTAGGGATTTTTTCATGTTCGGTTGGATACAGTACATCTGTAATGGTAAGAAATTACTTGTGAAAGTGTTTATTTCCTTTTACCTGTCCCAGAATAGGAGTCGCAAAGTTACCTTTGTTCGATTGGCATATATTATGTTACTGAGGCAGTAAACGACGCACGTGTTGAAAGTTGTATAAAAACTTTAGATTGAAGCAGATCATAATCAAATAAAATGGAATCAACGTCTGAAAATACCTAGAATATATATATATATATACATATATACATATATATAAAGTTACGAAATAATAATTTATCAAATATAAATTATTAGTGAAACAATAATTGTTATTGATTTTCATTAATTGGAATCTTTAAAATACGATATGTTATGAAAAAGTTATGTTGCTCCGTGTTGTTCCGCCGTCAGACTTATTTTAAGTTATAGTCAAATTTGTTTTCTTCAATATAAAAAAAAATGCTGCCCGAAGTTGATCTGTTTTTTTATTCAATTTTTGACAACCATATACTATATAACCCCTGACTGACTGACTGACACATTCATCATAATTCCCAGGCCAAACTACTGGAGCTAGAAACACCAAATCTGGTATGAGGGTACATCATCACTCATCATCATCTGGTATGAGGGTTAAGAAAATATTACAAAATGTATCCAAAATGGTGGACTCAAAAAAGCAATTTTCCACACCGTTTGAGCTAGATATACGAAATTTGGCATAATGGTGTATCATTACAAGTAGTTTAGGAAAATATTACAACATTTTGAAAAAGTCGCCATCTTTAACCCAAAATGGCCGCTCTAAAACCCGTTTTTCAAACCACTGAAGATAGAGAAACGAAATTTGGTATGAATGTGTATGACTAAGAGTATGTTACAATAAATGGGGCAAACCTTCCCTATGGGGGTGCAGCAAAGC
Organism: Lepisma saccharinum; assembly: GCA_022664845.1. Taxonomy (NCBI): domain Eukaryota; kingdom Metazoa; phylum Arthropoda; class Insecta; order Zygentoma; family Lepismatidae; genus Lepisma; species Lepisma saccharinum. The sequence continues at coordinate 37,494 of JAGDQP010008710.1, read as the reverse complement.
TAGTGAAAGTTATATTATTAGAATAAACGACTAAATGAAAAGCGAAAAATAGAATCATCGTACAATGTTGTTTTTCACAAATCTGACCTCAAGACAAGAGAAATTGGAAGACATGGAATTGGAAGAGGTATGTGTGTGTGTGTGCATGCCTAATATATATACAGAGAGAGAGAGAGAGATCAGAGAGAGGTTTGTCAACTAAAGTTGTTAGTTTGCTATTGGCTCCAACTAACTGGCAGAGTTAGTCAAGAAGATGAACAAAACAATGTTTCAAGTTCAGAATGTTCGACATCAGAAGACACTGATGCATCTATAAATTTATCGCCTGACAATGAAACCGATTTTTTGTAATTACGTTTTTAATACAATAAATTGATTTCTGGCTATAATTAATAAACGCTATTTTTTCAAAAATTAGTTTAACCATAATTCCATTATTATATAACAAAACATTTGCAAATATATTTATTAATTATTACCCAATTTACTACATCCAATCAGGAATCATTTATAAAAAAAAAGTAATATTTCATTTTTTTAAAAATATCATTTAAGTATACGCTAAAATGTTGTTAAAGGGGTTAAATTTTGCAACTCTGACTTCAGATTCGTAATCAGCGACCCAAAAAGAAAAAAACGAGTACAGATTTTGTGATCATTTACTTGAGTTTTTTACTTTTGGCTAGCTTTTTTGGAATCGGCCGCACTGTGGGTCATCGTGTTGCAGCGTTTACTTCCGTGTCACGTAACAACATTATGGTTTGGCACCCTTATTTCCTACAATATAAGAAAAATTATATTCCTTCGCTCTCTGTGCGCGTGATCATGGGTTCAAGTCAATGGTGGTCCTTCGATCGGAGTGGTTCGGAGTCCACTTTATGAAAACTATAGGTTCTGTCTTTAGACGCTCACCAGCTTCTTTAGTACGTTAATTACAATCTAACCAATTACATGCTTTCATTACAGTTTGTATTTGTAATGTCTTCTTAATGAAAAAAAAAAGTAAATATAAGTTTACGCATGACGTGAAAAACGTCTGAAATCAAATAGTTGTTTTATTAGATGCGATCAACCACAATTTTGATTCTAAAGTAACAAATCCTTTCATAGATCATTAATTCATTGATAGGGTTTACTTTTTTCTACCTTTAAAAAGTTGCAGTAAAATAGTACACTATATAGGGGGAAAACATACACAAAAATTAACTTCCGTAAGCTTATTAAATGCAAGCACAGATTGAGGAAAAGCAGGTGCTCCTGTCAGTGTGCTCTTTTGGCGATTCGCCAGAATACAACCAGCACCTGCCTCGTGCTGAGTTGGAGGACAGCAGGATGCTTAAAACCTCCACCTAGTTAAAAACTCTCCATGCAGGTCATTGTAAAGAATACATTAGATATATTTGTGACTGGTGAAGTTTAATTGAGACTGTCATTATTCTGTCGGGAATAATAATGAAATTGATTAACAAAAGCTATTTAATTGTTGAGACTGGCAATCTTCGGACTGTTTGTGCTTCTAGTGTGCACATATTGACTACAAATTAGATACAGCAGACGATTCAATTTGTTTTCTTTACTACACATGTTTATGTAGTAGTAATACGTTACATTTTTTTTCTCTTTTTGAGATGTGTTCCAACGTACAATCTTCATTATGTGGACTTTGTATTTTGTCTATTACATTTCACAGCATACGTAAATATTATTTTCGGCTCGTTTCTAATTGAAACCAAAACAAAATATATTGTTTGGTTGGTTGGTGTGTGTATCTGCTCGCTGAAAGAGATATCTGACTCAGAGAAAAATTCAGCCGGAGCCTTAAATGCCTAAAGATCATAAATAAAATTCAGATTCAGAGAGGAATCGATTACGGAGCTGAAAAAGTATTTCAATATATTGTTTAAATGGTATTGTACGGGTTATTTGGTAAAAATTGAAACTAGTTAGAAACGGAAATTATCCAAACTGTTCCGTGCTTATGAAAATACGAAGATGCGCAAAATGAGATGCTAAGGGACATGTTCTTTCTTAGATAGAAAATCGTTACATTTCTTAGGTAGAAAATTGTTTCCAATAGGTTAAATAATATCTAAAAAAAAAAAAGTGGAATTTATATTTTTTTCTTCAGTGTTCTTTCTGTTCTAGGGTATGTTGTCATACATTTAATGAGACACTGTTTTCCATGTTTCACTTTAACTTATCTGAGCTACGCTGTAGACAGCGAACTGTATTTTATCTTGCACTAAGTTACTTGCCTAGAAGTTCAACTTCGCGCGTTCTCCTTGCTTAAGGAATCAATTCGGTTAAAAGCATCATTGACTCTAAAACTCTTAGTGGCTACGTTATACGCTTGTTACTCTGTATTGGTAAAATTGTTTATGCAGTCCTTCGTGTGTTTCGGTTTCCAGATTAAAAGTAACTCTTCCAGTCGCTCGTTATAATTATATCTCTTGGTTATTTATTTAAGGTGAAAACAATAACAAAAATTGAATCTTCTAAACGGAAACAATAAACTAGTTCAATTGGTATATATTCTAAGATATTTTAAATTTGTTTTTCTCTTTGTAGCTCTTGTGTTAACGAGAATTTCGTCCGTATTAATTTTAATCTAATATACTATATTCATTTTTGAAAAATATAAAGCAGTGATTTTTATCAACACAAATGAGATAGAGATTTTAATATGAGATTACCGCTAACTGCCCGTTTTGGCTAGACTTTCTATATTTCCCAGAATCATTCAGTCAATGGCAATGTGTGGAGGTTAGGTTTTGTAAGATTATTTCAGAAGTTAGCTTAACGTAGATTTGTTACTTTAAGATATTTTTAATATAATGTTTAACGCTGGGTTAGATGAGATATAATTATATTTCTTAGACTTGTTTAAACTGTTTCACAAAATTGAGAAACGGAAATGCTTATGTTGATAGTTAATCGCATCAAGTAGAGAAGTATTTGTGTTTCTCAATTTTACAAATATGTATTTTGTACAATGAACTCGAAGCTCACAGTAGTTTCACTGATATTTCTTTGTTGACACTCAGAAGTATTAATACCACTGTGGGAAATTGTTTACAGTGTATTTATGTCTTTTTGCATTCTTTTTTGGTGCTAACATTTTACTATAGGAAAGTTCATTGACTTTGTGTCTAATTAAGACCATTTCGTGTTTGTTTTGAATATTCACTTGTATAAAACAGAGAGAGAGAGAGACATAACTACAACTGTTTCTGACGTTGAGGTATAAAATTTATGTGGAAAGTGGCGTCTCTTCTGAAATGACGTGGTTGAAATAGAAGGATCGATAAAACCGCCTTGAACCCTCTCAACGGGAAAGCTAGAGGACACACCCTCATCTAGTTCCGTGGTTCTCGACGTCGAAGTTAATTACAGTTACAGGAGGCGAATTATTAGATTATTTCTATTATGTTAAGTAGCACAAACGATCTTCAGCGAAGGATGAAAAACGATTTGGTTGATCTTTATTTAATACGTCAGCCTTTCGCTTACTTGCTACCTGGTGCACACTTCTTTGTTCTTCTAACTGAACGTACAGTTGCATTCTGTTACTTCTTATTGATTACGTTCCAGTTGCATTATGCTTTTAGACGCCTACAACATAGGCGTTTTAATTACAACTTGCAAGTATCTTATCCTACGGATATTCTTTAAAAATATATGCTCCAAAGTACATTGTTTTTCTAGTTTCAACAGCAACAAACGTTTTCTATTGTCTGAAGCTCAGAAAACTTGTGGGCGAAAAGAGCTTAATTGTGTATATATGTGCTATAAAAGGGAACTCCATTTGCAATATTGATTGTTTCCCTTATCCTCATTTCCAAGTGGCAAAGTATGCTTCGCTTGAAGTAAAGAACAATAATAGTTTCGACGGTAGTAATGTGCGCAAAATTTTAGTTTTTGCACTAATATTTAAAATATATATTGTTAATCATCATTTTGTTTTACGGATTGCCTAAGTAAGTACGTAATACCCATTATGCAATATATTTCAGGAACAAATTTGTTCCTTAATTAGTTGAATCACTAGTTTGCTTACAAGCAACGTAAGATTATAACTCATGTTCGTATTCACATAAATTGTCCAAACATTGAAGCTGATGGAAGCTCACTCAGTATGATAGACTCATATTTAATCTAGAAATATCCTGATTACGAACCATGTTCGCTCTACCAATCCGTTTTTTTAAACAGTAATTTCTCCTGAAAGAAGAACTCTAAGATAAATGAAACGTTGACTACAGGAAGGATAGTTTGCTTCCAAACTCCATGAATAATACTAGGTAATACTGTATGATGGTGTTGTAGAGTAATACAGATGTTTGTTGGAATTTTAATTTTAATTGTGTTTAAGGCCTTTAGGCAACTTAGGCTCAGGCTGAATGGTTGATGATGGGAGAATTGGTGGAAAGAAGAAAGTGGAAGGAAACTGGAGAACTCCGGAAAAAATCACGCACTTGGGGTTTGTCCACCACAAAGCTCACATAACACGTGTTGGAAATTAACCGAGGATCCCGCGCACCAGAGTTGAGCGCTCTACCACTTATCTATCGCGACCCCAAGATATTTGTTGTTTTCTCAGGGATGTTTGCTATTCCTTATGTGTTTTGGAATGTATGCATGACCTTTAGGCCTATCAATGGTACAGGTCTAATTGGGTAGGGTAAAGGATGTGGGAAGGGGTCAGCCAGGGCGTAAGTTCTTGCATGAGTTCGTCGGCAGAAACGTATCGTAATGTGAGGATGACATGGGGCGTAGACTCAATTTTAGAACTGATAGTGCGTCGATGGTTTGAAAAATGTCGTGCTGGAGACAGGGCCTCAAAGATAAGAACACAAATCAATGGTGTATTATAACAGCGCTTTAAAGGTATGTGTGGAGGCAAATCCATACACTATCATAAGAGAACTTACCCGACAGTTCAACATTTCCAGTTCCACCATTTCAGACTATCAGCAAACAGAGAAAGTGAAAAAAAATACACAACTGGGTACAACATGAACTGAAAAGGCATTACAAACAGCAGGCTTCCTTGGAATAATCCGTTAATTCGTGGATCCTCTACTCGATCGTATTATGATGTGTGACGAGAAGTGGATCGTGTACGATAATCGCAAGCGAAGTGGGCAGTGCTTGGGCCTTGGGCACTGGCGAAACCCACACTGTACAAAACCAGAGTTGACACCACAAAGACGAGGTGGATGGCACTGTAGTGTCCATTAGAAG